>MU273560.1:0-96443 GCA_022160365.1 Vararia minispora EC-137
CAGTGACAATGTTATCAGGGACAAATCGAGGCCTTGGATTGTTTGAGGACTGCCTTGCAATTTGTCAAGATACTCCTTTTTCAAATAGTATACATGTGAAAGTAGCTAATAGTGACAGAAACAATGCTAGTTGATGTGGAATCTATTCCACAATTTATTCTATAATCCATATGTATTCTATGTACCATGCAGCGAAGCATTGTTCCAGAGCCTGAGGCATGAATGCATGAACTGAAAGGGAGCTGTGTAAGGAGTTCGTTGGCTGCGGTACTGTCACTCGTCACGCTGTCCCTGTTGGCAAATACAACCAAACACTCGCAAAATTCGCGCGATTTTCACACTTCAATGCAAACGACAATAAGTAATACGCTGTAGATGATGATGAGGTTGATGGCATCTCGGTCGAAGTACGTGGGGCACGCATACGTGGGCATTTGCGCACTGGTTACGCTACAGAGCACCGATTTCTTTTCTCTGAACGATCCGAATCCTCAGTGGGACATATGCGTCAAGGTCAATTCTCGTGACAGCACGCCAACTTCCATGCTTGTTCCTTTCACGGGATTTGCGTTTGAGGCAGACACTACCGGATGTGCGCCTCATCCTGACGCCGAATCGGGGTCAGCAGCTTCTCATGTCGACCTTTTCCGCGCCCCTTCGCGCACCCGTGGCCTGCGGCTCTGACGGCGCGTTTTTATCCGTGATGTCATGATTCTCGAATCGCCAAATGTGAACCCATGCTCTCCAGGACCCGCTACGTTCGCTGGTCATATGTAGCTGCCGCGCATGGGCAGGACGGGTCCACCTTCGCATTTGGCTTCTGTTGGTCGTCACGACACTGCGAAGAGCTTGAGTGTTCGTTCCGTGACGCGTCCTCGTGAGACTGTCTGGGATGTGATGATCCTGCTCGGGTCAGCTATAAAGGTCTTGGCTTTCTCCTTTCGAATCTATGCATCGTTTAGCTCGATTGAACATGCGTATCTCGCTCTGTGTTCCACTCACTTTCCTTCCCGGCGTCGCGCTCGCTTTGGCACCCGCAGGACCCTGGGATGCCTTCAACTTCGCTCCTGCCTCCAGGACAGTGTATCCCGCAGCAGTCCGCGAAGTGCAGGGCACCGTCGACAACGCGTCCGGCCTCATCAATGCTAGCGCACCCGCTACTCTGAGCGGGAACGGGTCTTGGGTCGCCCTCGATTTCGGGATCGAAGTACGACTCCGTTCTTCCTTCCCCAGCTGTGCCTGCGCCTAACGTCACGTGTTTGAGATCGGCGGGATCGTCTCCATGAACTTTGACGCGTCTACGGACGGCGCTTCGATCGCGCTCGCGTGGACGGAGTCGCCGCTCTTCATCGACCCTCTCCAGTCCGACAGCTCGTCGAACATCGTCGGTAACAGCTTCAGCGACGGCGTCCTCGCCGTCTCCGCACCGCTCCCCACTGGCTTCTGGACACAGGATCCGACCCGGCTCCGCGGAGGCTTCCGTTTTCTCACCGTCTCATCCACCGCAGACGGCAACGTCACGCTCTCGAACATCTCGGTCGCGATCACATTCCAGCCCGGCGTCGAGAACCTGCGCGACTACACCGGGTACTTCTACGCGCCGGACCCGCGGTCGGCCGATGCGGACCTATTGACGAAGATCTGGTACGCCGGCGCGTATACAGCGCAGACGAATATCATCTCGGCGACGCAGGGCCGGCAGTCCATTCCGTCGTCGGAAGTTGGCGCGTGGGCTTCTACTTTATGCGCGGTGGACGGAGTAGACCTGACGTCGCACAGGCTGGCTGAATAACGGCACGATCGGCGTCGAGAGCCCCGTCACCGTCGACGGCGCGAAGCGCGACCGGTACGCGGTCTCCCTCGCTCACGAACGTTATCCACCTCAGTCTACGAAACCAGCACCGTCTGGCCCGGGGACATGGGTATCGCGGTCGCGACGGAGTTCCTGGCGCTAAACGACCTCGTCCCGACAAAGAACAGCCTGATCGAGATATTCGTCCTCCAGAGAGCCGATGGCGCGTTGCCTTACTGTGGGCCGACGATCTCCTGCGGGACCTCGAGGTGAGCGTGCCAGCCGCTCCCGTGTACACTGTTCGACCGGACGCATGTAGCATCACCTACCACGAGTGGACGCTGATCGGCGTGTACAACTATTGGCTCTTCACGAACGACACCGCCTGGGTACAAAGCGTCTGGACCAACTATACCCTTGCCGTCCAGTTCCTAACTGGCCTCGTCGACGCGAGCACAGGACTCGTAAACTCGACGAGCGCGCCGGCAGACTGGGGCCGCGATGGCGGCGGCGGCTTCAGCATCTCGCCGAACGTGCTGTACTACCGGGTACGCGCGCGCGCCGCCGCTCCGGCCCCACTTATGCGCTGATTTCTCCAGACGCTGGTCGTGGGCATCGAGCTCGCGAACGCCGTAGGCGACACAAGCGTCGTCAATGCGTGGGCGGCGGACGCTGCGGCGGTCAAGCAGGCGATCCAAGACCAACTCTGGGAGCCGAGCGTCGGTGCGTTCCGGGACAACACGGCAAGCACGCTTATCCCGCAGGATGGCAATGCGCTTGCCGTGCTTTTTAACGTCACGGCGTCGGACGCGCAGAAGCAGTCCATCAGCGCTATACTCCCCCAGAACTGGCAGGAGACCGGCGCCGTTACGCCCGAGCGCGCAGGCACGATCGCGCCGTTTGTTGGCGGGTTCGAGGTGTGTTGCGGTCCTGCTCTACCATCTGCCACCCTCACGGGATTTATTCTTTTCTAGATACAAGCGCACTGGGAAGCGGGGCAAGGCGAGCGCGCGCTCGATCTCATCCGCTTACAGTGGGGCTACATGCTCACCACGAACCTGAGCGTCCAGTCGACCCTCATCGAAGGCTACAAAGTAAACAACTCGCTCTCGTGCGTCCGCGTCCGTTCCCCCTCTTCCCCACACGCTCAACGCACCGTCTAGCTACTACGGCGTCGACCCAGCCTACACGTCGCACGCACACGGCTGGAGCACCGGCCCGACGTCCGCGCTGCTCTTCTACCTCGTCGGCCTGCGTCCAGTGACGCCGCTCGGCCAAGCCTGGCGCCTCGCCCCGCAGCTCTCCGGGCTACCTGCCGCGCAGGGCGGCTTCGAGACGGCGCTCGGCACGTTCGCTGCGTCCTGGGCGGCCGACGCGGTGGGCTTCGAGCTGAACGTCACTACGCCGGCGGGGACGTCTGGTGTGGTCATCCTGCCTGTTAACGGGACGACGACGGTGGATGGCGCGGTGACGGCGGTGCCGGAGTCGGGCCTTGAGCTGGGGGGTGGGAGCCATACGATAACGGTCGCGTGACAGCGTAGGAGTCTTCGTTGGTTAAACGCGTGCTTCTAAGACGTGATGAAAGATATAACTACATTGTGCATGTCCCCAGTGTCCAAACCATGATGATAGCACAGAACCCCGCTCGTGCGGCCTGAATGCCCCTCGCAACTTGACCCAAGTCCGAACGACTCCAATCGACCTAACCGGCCGCTCAAACTACCTCACATCCACAGAACCAACGCCATCCCCGCCCGAGCTCTGCGCCGTCCCTTCCTTCCTGCCTTTCTCTTCGTTCCGCACCGGCGCCCTCGGCGGCGCAAAGCGCGATCTGGAGCGCAAGTACGGCCCGTAGCGGACGAGGACAAATGGGATGGGGACCATGAGGAGCGCGACGCAGCCGAGGACAGTCGCGGCCCAGCGCGGCGTGAGCGCGGTGAACATGCGCGTCGCAAAGAGCTGCGGTGGGGTGTCAGCGCGGAGAGGGAAGTATGAAAGGGGGGTGTTGGACGGACGGGGAAGACGGCGGCGAAGATGGAGCGCGAGACGGTTACGGCCGCGAGTGCGGACGCGGCGACGAAGAGGTACATGTCGACGATGTAGTTGACGAGCGAGAGCTGTGGGGCGCGGTCAGCTGCGTGTGTCCATATAGCACAACTGCGGAAAGCGGGCGAGAGTTCCGCGAGAGTAGGGGAGGGATACGCACGAAAATGAGGGCAGTTCCGAATCCAAGCAACCCGCCGGCCATCATAGGTGCCCAAAATGAGATGCTGGAGAACGATGTCCATCCGAACCAGAAGAAGGACGCGGCGTAGAGCGGCGCGCCGACGCGGGCAGCGGATAGGTGTGTCTCGGGTGGTGCGTGAGGTGCGTATTTATAGAGGGCGAGGAACTTGTAGGGGGTGGTCAAGTTAGACGGGTCGGATGTCACAGATGTGGGGAGAAGGTGCACTGTGTACGTACGGAGAGACAGCCAAGTACACCGCCTGCGCCGACGGGTATGAACATGAGTCCGCTAACACCCGCGTTCAGGTGGTGGTCACGCGAGAAGACGATCGGATACGCTTCAAAGGTGATATACAAGCATCCGTAGACGAACTATATACACGAGCGGGGCGTCAGCGAGGGGCGCGCGGCGCATAGGGGAGAGATGCGCACGCTCATGTATATCGTGAGCGCGATGAGAACCGGCTCGCGGAAGAGTACGCGGAAGGGCGTCGCGAGGACGCGGTTCGCGCGCTGCGCGAGCGGCGCGGACGATGTTTCCAGCGGCGCGCGGTACCGGGCATCGCCCGTGTCCTTGCGGATCCTCGCGGCCTTGCGGGCGAGGAGAACCGGTCTGCGTTGTGCGTGAGCATGCATCCAGGAAAAACTGCCTCCCGGAAAGGCAAGCGCCATTCCGAGAAGGCAAGCACCCCCCAAACAAGGAAAACGCACGTACGCATATGTCTCTGGAAGACAGAGGAGCACCAGGAGCAGGCACACGCCAGAGAACATAGCCAGCGCCCAGAAGAGCCAGCGCCAGTCCGCACCGGAGACGGCGATCCAGCCGGCAACGATCGGGCCGAGCGCGGGCCCGCCGAACGGCGCCGCGCTGAAGAGTGTCATCGCTTTGCTGCGCGTGGCGGGTTCCCAGAGGTCGGCGGTGACGGCACTGCGTGTGGTCGCGGTGTCGTTATAACCATAAGTTCGGGAACGACGGGGAGACGTACCCGCTGTTAGTTAGTGGTGCGGCGGCGAAGACGCCAGAGAGGAAGCGGAAGAGGATGAGGAGGGCGATGTTGGGCGCGAGCGCGCAGCCGATTTGAAAGCCCTGTGCGTGTAAAGGAGAAATTCGACGGCCGCGAATCTGCACAGGTGCGCGGGGTGGCTCACGGTGTAGGACAAGAAAGTCAAGAGAAATATAGGTCTGCGACCGAATTGCTCTGACAGGGGACCCCATAGCAGCGGGCCTGTACGGTGGTGCCGGTCTTAGTCCCGGTCCCAGTGCGGGTGTAGGAGGGAGGCGTACCGACGCAGTAGCCGGCGACGAACATGGCGACGACGAGGCTGCCGACTTCGTCGCTGAAGCTAAACTCGGCACGAATAGCGTCGAGCAGATTCGACGGCGCGGCGCTCGAGCACGTCCTAAATGCAATCAATCACGGCGCGGGTCGTTAATTGCGGTGACAGGAGGGCGCACGCGCTGAGGACGAGGACGCAGCTGACGGCGGTGTAGAACCAACGCAAGCCACGCGACCAGTTCTGCGGGGGAGGCTGAGGTCGGAGAGCCGGAAGAGAAAGTAGAGATGACACACGAGTGGGTTCGCGGGATCTCCCGGGTCGAACACGTCGACGAGAAACGGGTCCTTCATGGGCAACACGAAGCGAGGCAGCACGATATCTCCCTGAACTCCAGTCGACTCGTATACCGTCGTAGACGAACCTGCCCCTCGCGCGTCCTCGCGCTCTAGTGGTGGTGGGGGCATGAGGACATACAAGGCCTCGGTGGGGACACGGAAGGATAGGTACTCCTGTTTCAGCTGCTCTTGTACGTTGCGCGGCCGTTACACAGCTGCCCACTTATATCGTGCGTCGTGATGGCCTGTCATCGTGACGCCGGGCTGGTGCAGCGCGCACTCCTTCCGGAATTATGCTGTTTGTACGTATGCAAGGCGCAAGCGCGCGCGGGCCTGCTCGCCCGTTGGCGTTGTCGGTGTCACCAGGGTCGTGCGCGTGCCCCGATGCCCAAGAGCCGGCCGAGGGCGCTTCGGCAAGCCGACGAGCGCATGAACCAACACCGACGAGGATGTCAACGAAAGACACTACTGGTTGCGAGAAATCAACGTGCAACGCGACAAAGAGGTGGACGACGAGAACGGCGGCTGGCAGGCGTGGATCAGGGCGCCAGCTTCATTTCGCGGCGTCCGGACGAGCATCCCAGCGTTTGCAAGCGAACGAGTCAAGCAGGCAGGCAGCGCCGCCGGTAAAATTACTGAAACATTCCTGTCGATTGAAACCGAGTTACACGTCCGGCGGGAAGCCGAGGTCGCCCGGCCGGCTCTGCACCCGGCCCTCCATCCCGCCGTCGACCATCACCACTTGCCCCGTCACGTGCCCGGAGACCTTCGCCGACGCGAGCAGCACAACCTGCTGCGCGACGTCCGCGGGCTGCGCGACCTTCTTCAGCGGTGTCCTACGGTGCGTAAGACGTCAAACACAGAGGCGGGGAAAGGAAAGGTAAAGACGCACGTCGCGAGCGACGGGTACGTGAACTGCGGGACGCCGATTACCTTCGCCACCGCGGGCGTGTCGACCTGCGCAAGAGCGTGAGCACGCGCGGCTCCAGATGCATATATATACGAGAGGGCGCACCCAGCCCGGCGCGATGCAGTTGACGCGTCCGCGGGGCGCAATCGCCACGATCTCATTCTTGAGCGACAGCGTGAGGCCGTACATCAGCGCTGGCGCAGAGCAGTTAGGAGCCCCGCGCGTCTACGGTACTGTAGAGGAGACGCGCACCGCTCTTGCACGCCGCGTAGTCGGCGCCGCACGCCTCGCCGAACTTGCCTGACGTCGAGCCGATAAACACAATCGCCGCGCGCTCGCCGAACCCTCTTTCCTTCTTCTCGCTGCCCGCCGCGGCGATGCCGGCCTGGAGCCCGCGCAGGAACGCGCGACACACGAGGAACGACGACGTGAGGTTGCTGTCGAGCGTCGTGCGCCAGCGCTCGGCGCTCATGTCCTTCAGCGGGCCGTAGCCGGCATAGACGGCATGGTTGATCACGACGATTTCGATGGGCGTCGGCGAGTCTGCGAACAGTGCGGTGACGGCGGCCTCGGAGGTGAGGTCTGCATGCACGATGCACAGGCGCGTTTCGTCGTATTTCGGGCGAAGCGCGAGTAGGCGGGAAGAGGAGCTGCGGTATGTCGCGGTCACCGTCGCGCCTTGTTCTGTGCGGCACGGACGTCCGAGTCAGCGACGTGCGGTGCAGAGGAGCAGTGCGAACCTAGGAAGATACGCGTCGTCTCGCAGCCGATGCCGCTGTTTCCGCCTAGATGGCGTCTGAGCCGATGCACGCTCGTAGCTTGTAAACGGCTGTACGCACCGGTGACGAGAACATGCACGCCCTTTAAATCGAGGTCCATAATTCGCAAGTCGAGTACGATTCAATCAGCCAGCCGACCGCTGCCCTTCGACAAGACCGGCCCCGCCAGCTTTATACGCCTCGCCACACATGCCGAATGACGCTACTGAACGCCCAAAAGGACGGAAGGAGAGAGTTCGAGCGGGTCATGGCCCGCGTCGCTCGCACAGGAGTCACGTTCGGCGGGAAACTCGCGTCGCGGGTGATGCCGCGCGCGCCGCGCCTCCCACGCCGCCGCGCAGGGACGTAACTTCGCCTCCCATCCTGGACGACTTTGGGGTTCTCGTTCAGCAGGAAGCTCATGCGCGCAGGGTTCTTGAGGCTCTCTGAATGCGCTGCCTCACGACATCGCGCTGACTTGCTCGGGGCTCTCGCTGCTCCGTCCCGCCGTACGTATCCTTGACCTGCTTGTTTGTGTCTCATGTCGCTGACGCGTCAATAGACTCGATCGTGCTCGCCAGCCGCCGGCGGTCTCTTGGCTAAGACCATCTTGCGCCGTCGCTCACGCGCGCCATATCCGAGCCGTATACTCGGCTGTACATGGGACATCGTGAACGAGATGAATATCCACGATGTTTTTGTACCGATAGTGTCGCAGGGTTGTGCTAAGCCGGGGCGCCTGGTACAATAAACGATGGACGGCGGCCTCCGACTTCTCTTGCATTACTCGCGCGGAGGCGCGGCCGCCCCTACCGTCTCGTCTGACCGGCAGCTAATGCCAGTACCGACAACGGCCGGCTCGTAATGCCTGGACTCGATGAAGGCGACAGACATTCAAAGAGTAGGAAACCCGACGCGGCATGATCGCTGGACGGAGATAGACCGGCGTCCAATCGTACGCATCGCTTCCGTCCTCTTTGACGTAGCCCGCAACACAGGCATTTCGTGCAGGCGACGTGCATCTATCGGAATCCATCTCGACGGCTTGCCGCTCGTCGTTCTACATCATTAACCGGTCAGAAATCGATGCGCGAGTCGGATGCTTTAACGAACAATTTCTCCCCGTGTGATCGTCCCACGTGACCGCGTCACTGCTCGTATGATGGCTGAGTACAGTATGATAGATCGCCATCAACTGCGCCAAGCTCCTGATGCGCTCAGGGATCGTTTAGCACTCAGCTTGGGCCTCACGCCCTGCATTCTACACCTCCGTGGTGCCACTTTTCCCCAAGTCGTCGTGTCTCAAGCTTCATGCAGCGTGACCCCGTCGCGGAGCTCGAGGAAGGTGAGCAAAATTTCAATGAATTGTGGCATGTGCCGTCCTCAATCAGACCGCGACGATCCCAGGGCGCTTGGGTTTGAACGGTTCGGGTGCTGGCCAGTCCGTTGTTGATCAAAGAGCGCAGGAAAAGTCGCACTCCCCAGAACACCCCGCTGCCGAGCGACCGTCAAGTTCAAAAGAGCAGAAACGTCGACATGACTGGCCAGAGAGAGTGGAGCGTCGTGTGGCTGACAAGCAGCGAGAGGAGCATGCGGAGCAGCCGACTCAAGGTTCTTTGTCCACCTCCAGTCGCTTTGGGCCTTTTATTGAACCAATCCTACGTCAGAACCTGCCTTCACGGATCCCACAGATAGCCTCTGGTCATTATACCTGGCCGAAGCGGACAAGGAAGATGCGGTGCTGGTGGAAAGTTGGAAGGGAGACACGGATGGTATTCTGATATTCGTGCGTGGTACTGTTGGCTTTACTTCCGTCCACTGAGCGCAGCGCAGACTGGTCTGTTTGCTGCTACTGTCGCGACTCTTGTCACGCAGACCTACCAGTTGCTCAGCCCCCCGGTATCGAGCGACACGGCCACCGACATCCTCCTCCAGATATCCCAGCAGATCTCCGGGCTTGCTAACGGCACTCGGCTCCCGGCATATTCCTCCACCCCAGTCACCTTCAACCCACCATTCTACGCAATCTGGGTTAATGCGCTTTGGTTCTTGAGCTTGTCTCTGTCCTTGGCTAGCGCTCTCATGGCCACGCTTATGCAACAATGGACGCGCCGTTATCTCCGCGCAGCACAGCATCGATCTATTCCTCACCTTCGCGGCCCAATTCATGTTGCTCTCAGGCTTGGTACACAGCGCTTTGGCCTTGACCGCGTTGTCGGCGTCATAGTTGCCCTTCTGCACCTCGCTGTCTACCTATTCTTCGCTGGATTGTTAGGACTCTTATTCAACCTCAACACCACGGTCGCCCACACCATTCTGGCAGTGACAATTGTTCTTGTACTGTTCTATGTCCTGGCTACCATCCTTCCCCTCATCTTCGTTGAGGCGCCGTATGACACGCCCGTCACACCTCCGCTACAGCATTTCTGCCGCCTTGCCATTCTAAAGCCACTCGAGCGTATGTTTCGCGCTCTTTGGTATTTCTACCTTGATCTATCATATCAACCTTTTGACGAGGATATTATCTGGGGAGTTTACAAACGGATGCAACGGTCTTATCTGCGGCTGTCGCGTCCTAGGGAAGCCAACCTTCACGCCAGACGGGGTCACTTTATGGTCAAAGGAGGCGGCATATACGCCATGCAGCAAGCCTTGAAGAACGTCGATGAGAGCTGGGAACTGCACAGGTTCCTTGATGCCTTCCTATCATCCTTTCAAAGGCGTGCTCCGTTCGGCGACAACAAAATCGTTCTGAAGTATCTCTTCGATGTCGAAGTGATTGCCCACAAAATCACAGATCTTATTCTATCGTGCAGATCTGATTCATTCAACAAGGCAGATGTCGAACCATCCGCTGTGCGTGTGAGTCGCATGCGCACTGTACTGTCCTTTTTCCGCCAGGACGAAATCAAATTGTACCTTGAAACGAACAGAGTCTTGAGCAAATGTTTCTTTGCAACCTCATACTTGTGCGCCGACGAGAACCCTTTTATCTTGTTCTCCGGAAGAATACTCGTCGCGCACGTACAACTACATCCATCTGGATTCTTTTCCTCACTGCAGACGCGACGGTATGCAAAGATAGCCGAGGACGATATTTTTGGTTGGGACGCCGAACCATCCACAGAACGACCTCGAGGACCCCTCGACGCTTTCCTCGATTACACGCGCGCCATTCTCCACTTCGCCTCCTTCGAGAATTCCAACAACCCTGTTCCCGCGTATCGTACGTTCTGGGAACCCTTACTACACGAGATGAAGGATGCTGCCATAAGCAGTTTACGTGAGGACCCTGTCCCTATATCCGGCGCAACCTTCTGCGCGCTCCTCGACGACGCTGGACTCGGCGATCTCCTCTATCCGTCCTCCAGACCCACCCCTGGCTTCCTTGCTAGCTGGAAGCGACCTGATTGCACTCGGAGTTTCGCGAAGTACCCCGTTCTTGTCGACGCTCTGCGCGCCGTCGCCGAGGCCTGCCTACCTTTGCCCCCCAAGTCCCTACATTCGGATCCCGAGCCGCAACCGGAAAGCGAGGCAGATTACTTGTGGACCCCCGCCCAAGAATTACCCATTTCTGCAACAGAGACAGAAGAAGCACCGGCACCCCTCGTTACTGGAGCGTCGGTGTTGTTCGGTCCTTTGACATGGCACCAGCGGCCGGTGGACGAGTTTCGTACCCTGATGCGTGCATGGGAGCACGCGGAGCAGCGCTTCGAGCCATTTGCCGCTGTCAACGGGCACGCATTCGAGCTCTTGCATGATTGTCCAGTCGGCGACGGACATGCACGGATCCGATTTGTGGACATGGCGAGCGCGGAGAGGTTCGTCGAAGTGTGGACGCGGCACCCACCAGCAGGGTACGGATCCGTCGTCGCGCGAATATGGGATGGTGGAGGAGAGGTCCCTGGTCGAGAGAATGAAGATCGGCCTGGAAACGAGAAGGGCGGCGGAGGCGACGAGTAGAAGCTAAGACAAACGTGCGTTGGAAGTAATATGGAGCTATTCGTTCGGTGTTGATCTGCGCGAGGTGGTCTCGAAAGACTACTATCAAACTCGAGTTCTTCAAGCATCCCGACGGCGCCGACGGACGCGCTTGCCGTGGCACCGTGGCACTGCCCCGGGCTCATCAGCAACCTCAGCGATCACAACCCATACATGCGGATGTTCCCCTCCGACCACAGTTCGCCGGAGATACGTGCTTCAACCGCTGTGTTGGCGCCTTCGGCTCGGCTTTCTTCCGCTGTATGGCTGTGCTTCGAGCCTCGCCGTAATGGGTGCAGCGCGGAGGACGTCGACTGTTCGTTACCAAGGAGCACGACAACGTTCGCCCTTCCCTACGGCAGTGGCAGCCTGAGGCAGCTCCGGATGATTATGTATAAAGGACCTGCCTGACCTGCTCAACGTCAGCTTCCTGTGCATCTTCGTCACTACAAGACATTATAAGAACGTTTTTCCTTGCATCTTGCAAGGGGAGTCGATGCCCTATGACGAGAAGACCGGCCTCTAGAACGAATGGGAGGCGCTGGAAGTCCGCCCGCATACAGCCGTGAAGAACTGTGGCGTGTGACTTTCAAGTTGAGAGTGAGTGCCGGCGAGGTAGCCATTGACCGAGGTCATATGCAGAACGTCCTGAAGAATGGGTCTTGCGCATAGCTGGACTCGCATGAGTTGACATAGAAAATACTGATGCTTCATCCTGAAGCCGGCCCAGGCAACCTAGCGAGGGAAATGGAGAGATTCCCGAGGCCTGTGGTTCAGACACGTGCGCTAGCATAGACCATCTAGTCATCTTAGAATATCAATATATGCGCGAGCAAGCCGCTCCTCCGTTCGTCATAGGCTCATGCATCGATTCGACTTTCATCGACTTGCTTGCGCTCCTTCTTTCTCACCCTCCTGCCTTTCACAGCGTGAAATCTTGTACGCTTCTCATTATCGCGGCTCGCGCGACGCGCCGGGCTACCCGAGTCCCACCCGCGTCGCGGCCCCGCGGAATGCGAGTTAGCCCCCGCGTGCGTCCCGCTGTCGCGTGACCGCGCTCGCGTGGCTCCCACGGCACCTCAACCTAGTCCGAGTGACGTAAGCCCCTTCGGACGACGTCTTGCTTGCTGGTGGTGGAAGTATTCCGCGAGAAATCAAAGCAACAAGCAATCTGAATAGGGCCACTGACTCAGAGATAGTCGAGATGCGCGCGGTGAACAGTAGCGGAGGGTCGGCTCGGAAGCTGGGGCTCATCGACCATGCAATCTCCGCTCTCGTCACGGTCACTCCGTTCGCTCCCCCATCACCTGCATGCCCATCTTCCTTTTCGCGGCCGGATCCAATGCCCGCGGTCAACTCGCGACGGGTACGCGTAACGACGCGCCGGCCTTTGCACCTTGCCACTTTGTGGACATCCCAGCGGATGCGAACGCAGTCCTGCGTGTCGCGGGAGGTGCGAACCACACGCTTGTCTTGCTCACGCGCGGCGGGCGCCGGGAGCTCTGGGGGTGCGGCGACGGAACGCGAAGGCAGCTGGGGGAAGCGCTGGAGGAGACGACGGTGTTCTGCCCTATGCACATCGCACATCCCGGCGGGGAGGGCTGGGTGGTTAAGGACGCGGCGGCGGCATGGGAGACGACGTACGTCGTGACGACCGACGGCACGCACGACTCTGTCCTTGCCATGGGCGGAGGCGACCACGGCGCACTGGGTGCGCAGGGCGCCGTGGCATCTCAGGCCGCTCATGTCGTCGATGTCGCGAGCGCCGTGGGCGATACGCGATTCGTCGTGGAGGGGATCGCGGCGGGTCCGCGGCACGTCATGCTACGCGTGCGCACAAGCATGGGCCACCAAATGCTTGTGGGCTGGGGAGCGGGCAGGCATGGGCAGCTCGGCACGCCACATCGCGCCGTCGTGCACACACCGCGCTCGGTCGCAGCGGACGACGAGGGCGATGTGGCTTCTATCGCCCTCGGGAGCCAGCACTCGGTCTTTCTCCGCTCTTCCGGGAAGACTGTGGTATGTGGCACGGATAGAGTCGCGCAGACACGCGGACTCGACGCGCTCGAGAGCGTCCGGAGCGTCGGCTGCACGTGGGGTGGGACATATGCACTTCGTGCGGACGGGGCGCTCTTCGCGGCTGGCAAAAACGACCGGGGCCAGCTCGGGCGGCCTGGTGCAGGCGACGCCGCGCCGGCCGGTCTTGTTGCATTTCCCAGAGCTTTGGGAGGCAGGCGCATCACGCGGCTTGTATGCGGAAGTGAGCATGTGCTCGTGCTCATCGAGGGCGAGGGCGAGGCGGAGGTCTGGGGATGGGGATGGAACGAGCATGGGAACCTTGGCGTCGGGCACACGGATGATGTGCTCGTACCGCAGAAGGTGTGGCCATCGAACGATGCGCAGAAGCACTGGCGACCCGTTGATATATGGGCAGGGTGCGGGACGAGCTTCATTGCTGTGCAGGATGCTGAAGACTGATATCCCACCCGGGCAATTCGCATCGTGTGTCCTTTCCACCTTACTGCTTCCCACTTCAAGTTGTCTGACATTTGGCTCAAACTACCGTAGGCCATCCATTAATCTATTGATGCAGCACCGGTCGTACATCCCATGCGGTAGGGGTCGCAAACCTAGCCTCATTCACAGGACAGGGGTGGGGGCATCACGCAGCCGCAGTACATCGACACACGTCTGTCTGTCCGTATGTGTCTTTATCCTCTCCTTTACGCTTACCACGCGATTGCACTGCCCCTCGCTGCTTTTACCGCGGGGGAATATACGCAACATCGTCGTTAAGGCTATGAATCGACTGGGGAAGCTTCGCGATAGCGAAGAGCTTGGCTATAAGCGTGGATGCGATATACCCTTACAGACAGACCCGATCGCTTACGCATCGTGGCGGCGCTCTTGAATAGTGGCCACCGAAACTGGCGATGTCTAGATCTCAGGAGGAGCCAGGTCCGAGCCCATTAGTTGACCGAGCCCGCAAGCGCCCCCGGCCATCGCTAGCTCACTTGCTACTCCTGGATCTCGGCATCGCATCACTGCGTTCAGACCTTCGCTCCTCCACCAACATCCTTCGACACTGGCCGTCGTCAGAGATTCAGCCAGACGCGGTCTGTACCGTCCCTAGGGACAGCTCTTAGGCCATCTATCCAAAAGGTAGCGGCGGGAAGCAGGACTGTTTGCGGGGAGGACGTGGGATGCAGAAATCGTCGCGACTGACAGTGATCTTTGTCGCCAACATGGGCCAAGGGAATACAGTTTCCGTGAAAACCCCACTCTTAATTTGCAAGGACACTTCTGGTCATCTGCGTCGTTACATCAATCCGTGCGAAAGGCGCATATAGGCAGCCTAGTCATCGGGCTTGAGGCCGAGATCATCGTGGATCTGGCGGATGGTTGTCTCCTTGTAGGAAGCGAGCTGTGAACTCACATTAAAGATGATATGTATGAACATCTGTATGTGACGCGTACCTTTCCGATGAGTATCTGGGCGATATTTAGCCTGCGGATCAGTACACTAACAACTATGAGGGATCGCGTACCTGCGCTGCGTCTTTGGCTTCGTTATAACGGTGAAGGTGCTTGATGTGTTTAGAGACAATTTTCTCCGCATCCTCCCCTTCCCTAACTAAGCCTTGAGATCGGGATGGTGGGCAGGAGGGATGGAGACGCGCCCTAGGACAGCCTGCAGTTCGTCGATCTCCTTCTGCAGAGCGGCCATGCGCTCTTCTTGCCTCTGTCGCGCAGTTTGTGAGAATTTGGAAGAAACGGTATTATGAGAAGACCTTTGGTGATACACGTGCGTGCATGGGCGATTGACGGATGGGAGGCAATCGTGGGCGGAGGGAAACGGCTCCACGCGACGCGTGCGCGCTCGATCACGTGGCGGCGCGAGGTGCCGCGCAACAGTTCTGTCGCACGGTGCCACGGCTCACCGTGCTCCATTTATACCTTGGTTGCGGCCGCGTTCGCCCATCCAAGCCACCTGAGGTCGATCTGCTCATGATGGCTTTCGAAAATGTACTCCACGTTGGGTGCACTGCGCGCTTCTTTACCCATACCATTCATGACTTCCCTGTCTCACTAGTACTAGCTATACTCGTGCGCGTGGTTGTCCATTAGAACCCACGTCATTGCCCCGCCGCCGTGCCCGGGCGCATATTCGAAGCTTATGCCCTACGCCAAGGTGCTCTCCTTCGGCACGGCTGTGTGCGCGTTCGTATAGATCGGTGATACGCCTATATTCGTTGTGCTTTAACAGCCTAGTGGCCAAACTTTGCAGCAACCTATTTGAAGCGCTCGACTCGAGCAATGCTCGCAGCTCCGCGCCGCGACGGTAGTATATAAAGTCGGAAATTGAAGCACGGGACCACTACATACAGATAGATAAATCGCTGTCCATCGTATCAAAGCAATCCTACATCTCCCCTCCCTTCTCTCCGCTATGTTGCGCGTGTGCGTGCGTGTATACAGCGCTGCTCAGTGCCCAATACAGCATGAGCGGCGTGACAATGCATCTGGCTATGATTATAATCGCCGACCCTGTTCGAGCGCCTCGAGCGCTGCCTGTGTCCTGAGGTGTAGCGCGTTCTGTTCATTCGTGCCGTCAGCATTGCCGGGGTCAGGGCGGGACGGCGCGGACGGCACACCTCGAGCGAGTACCGGCCCTTACGGCCCGCGGCGTTGACCTCGAGATACTTCCCGCTGTACACGAGCTCAAGCTGTTCGCGCGCGCGCTCCTTCTCGCCGCTACGCGCGAGTAGACGGCCATATTCGAAATCTAGGGGCGAACGTCAGCGTCGGGAGGCGGTGGGGGAGGGAGGAACTGGAGGAGAAGGAGTGCAGAGAAAGAAGGGGCTGGGGAAAGCGGACAGGGGAAAACGGACGCACGAGCGAAGTAGACGAGGTAGTGGTCGAGCTCAATACGCGTCCCGTCTGCAAAAACTGCCTCGAAAGCTGCCCGCGCCCGCGCTGTCGCCTCTTCAACCGGCATCGGCATCGGGACGTCTGGCTCCACAAGCGCCTCCGCGTCCTGCGCCACATTAGCCACCGTCCGTGAAGATGGAGGGGCCATGCACCTCATACGCGAGGAAGCGCAAGCACATGCCCTCGAGAAAGCGCGCGAGGCAGACGTCGTCCCAGTAGCCACTGCGGGCTTTGTCCGCTTCCGCGTCGAGCGCCGCGCGTGCAGCAGCAACGGTGGGCAGCATGTGGGCATGCAAGACGTCACGCGGCGCGTGGGCAATCGCGCCGAAGACGGCCGCGAGCTCTAGCGCGGGTAGGACAAGGCCGCGCTGGGCTTGCGCCTTGCGCGCTTTGCGCGCGACAAATTTCTGCGCGGGATTAGCACTGGGTGCAGGTAGAGGAAGAGGCGGGGGGCACCTCGAGCGGGATGGACTTGCCCGCGATGCGCTGGCGCAGGTTGGGAACACGCTTCACGAGCGCGAGTGCCTCCTCCGTGTTCTTCTCTCCGCCGAGTTGGAGGAGGCATGCTGCGACAGCGTACGTATACGTCGCCTTGCTCCACGTCGATTCCTCCGCTAGGATGCGCCAGCGCGCGAGCGAGGCAGCGATGTCCCAGAGAGCAAGCTGAGCACAGCTTATCTCCCAGAACGATATGTGGTGCATGTTCCGGTACTGCGTCTGTGCGGCGCACGCACGCTCGTACGCTGCGATCGCCTCCCGTGGCCGCGAGCGCACGAGCGCGACGCGACCCTGGCCGAAGAGGAAGAACACGCCTGCGGAAGTAGCGGATTAGTATGTCGGAAAGCGGAAACGGGCGGCGAGACAAACCGTTCGGGTAGCGCTTGAGGTTCCAATCGATGATCTTCGCCGCGATGGAAATGTCGACGCCATCTGACGTGAAGGTCGAGAGGACCAGGTGGAAGATGATAAGTGCAAGGTCGCAGATACTTCTCCTGACGCCCTCCTCCTCCCGCCCGATTGCCGGTCCGTCGGAATCCTTCGACCAGCCACCAGCCTTCAATAGGAGCTCCAGGCCGAGGCGGCGGTCGCCCTTGTAGCCAAACAGCTCAATGACAGAGATGAGACGCGAAGGAAGGAGCGAGAGTATGATGTTCGACATGCCGACGCCGAGGTATACACCGGAGCGGAAGTGCGCGTCAATACCGGGATCCTCGGATAGCCCACGCTTCTGTGCTGCGGCATCCTGCGCATCCACGTACTTGCCGAGCGTGCGGTAGACGTTGAACGTCGTGCGCATGTTGAGCCTGCGAGGCAAGCCGTCAGTATCCCAGAGCGCGGTGGACGGGAGATACTGCGCACGCTTCTTTGATGAAGGCCAGCCAGTCGCCGGAATAAACGATGCCGAGAAGAGCCTGTGGGCGGGCGCGTCAGCAGTATCCGAAAGTGCGTGCAAGATCGTGTGACCGCGAAGCGCGCCTAACAGAGCCACCACCCACGCGCCCCGACCGCGGCGAAGCTGCCACGACAAACAAAGCTCGCACCTTCTCGAAGAGGCTCTCCGCATACGTCAGCTCCGCGTGGCGCTCGACCGGTGTCATGTTCTGGATGAATGACACACCGTGCGGCGCAAGGCCCGTCACGTACCCCGCGAGGCGGAACGGAAGCATCGCGGCCTTCTTGCGGTGCTGTTGTGCGATAGCGTTCCCGTGCTTGCAATAATTGATGGCCGCGAGGAGGTCCTGCGGAAGAAGGCGCACACACGAATGAGGATCGGAAACAAGTGCGCTGCATGGAGGGAGGAGGATGTGTCGCGGAAACACTGGGCGGTGACGGCGCGTCTTAGACACTGCTGCATCTCACTCCTCTCTAGCGTACGCAAAGCAACGTTCGCAAGCGGGTGCTGTTAGCAGGACGCCTGCGCCGCATGCATCTAGTGATAGGAGCACGCAGGCCGCCGATGTCGGCGTCCATCATGAGGAACCCGCGAGGGTGGAGAGCGACTGTACCCAGGCATGTGCAGAGGTCAGGAGCGGGGGCGGTGACGCACCTCGTCGTCGTAGGACATGAGTGCTTTAACACACTGGATGAGGCCGTAGCCCGTCGCGAAGTAGAGGCGTTCCCTGGGCGGCGAGGGTCAGCGCCACGACCGTCCGGACGCGACATTGCAGAGAAGACGACGGTGGCAGTGGAGACGACGGTGGTGATAGGCGAAAGAAGGATGGATAACGGAGGCGAGAGGGAACATACTTCTTCGGGTCGCCATTGTGCATGTACTCCTCACACTCGACCATCTTCGATTGCAGGAACGTCTCGAGTGCGTACTGCACGCACGGCAAGTCCTCGAGTGCATCCTGGTGTGAATATCCGGCCTTGACTGGTGGCGGTGGGGCGTCTGCCGGCTTTGCAAGGGCACTCGTTGCCTTCGACAGCACAGGGGACGGTGAGTGTGCCTTGGCGTCCCCGTTCGTGGCCAACGCGCTCGCGTCCCGCATCGTGGAGGGGAGGAGGAAGGGAGGAGAGTAGAGGGTAGGAAGGACGCGGAGCCAAGTTTGATGCTATCGTGCAGCAGCTCGAAGTTGAGGAGACTGGTGGTGTTCAAGAAGATGACAAGCCAAATCGGCAGTCAACTGACGTGTCTTGAGCGCGCGGGGTAACAGCCTTTGCCGCTCGTTGAACCGGATGCCCGCCAGGCACACCCGCCGCCGTCGGCACCATGATCTCCACCGGGCAAGAATTCACACCCGGCTCCAAGATGCAACAACGGCTGTCGCCTTCCCTGAATTACTGAATAGAATGGAGAGCACGGAATACAGGTGACTAGATATGTGTACAGGCGAGCGAATGCAGAGCGATAAGAGTGTAAAAGTAGATCAAGCGAGAGCCAGGCGAGAGGACGTGCACGGGCGGCGTGCGCGCGGGCATGTGACAGCGTAGGCGACAGGTTCCTAGCTAGTGAGCGGACGAAGCAACCAACGGGCGTGGTATGGTGCGGCGAACGAAGGGTATACAATAATATCATAGCAGTCCGAAACAAATCCAAAGTGCGATGCAGGCGCGCATCGGGGCCGACAGATGGACCGAGACATCGCTGTCCCCGTTGACGGCACGAGACACGGTCCTATCCGGCCTCATCTTCGTCCTCGTACTCCGAGTCCGGCATCCGCATTTCTAGGCTCGGCATCTCATCCAGCAGCATCTCCTGCTCTGGTCTCAAGAACAGGCTCCGCGGAGAGCCTGTTGCCGACGCGCTCGTCGCCGTCGGCGAAGACGTCTCTGCGCGCTGTGGGGGCGGGGGGACAGGCACAGGTAGCTCGTGCGTCATCTGCAGGCGCGAAGGCAGCGGAGAGACGGAACGAGAGGGGTATGGCGACGCGGTGCCGCTAATAGGCGAGGCATTAAGTGTGCCTTCGTGCATGGACAAGGTGCCCGCGCGGTGCCCCCGCCCGTCGAACCTGTATGTCCGCTCGCCCGGGCTCTCGCGCGGCGACGCGCGCGGTTGAACGCGCCGCGGCCGCATGCCATCCGCCGAGTCTGGCCGCGCGAGTAGCACCGGCGTGCGCTCACGCGTGGGCGGGACACGCGCGGCCGTCGCGGCACGCAGCTGCGCCTTGGCGCGCACGAGCTCCGCCTCGAGGTCATCGATGCGCGCGCGGAGCTCCGCGTTGTCCTCGCGGAGTGCGGTTGCGGCGCGCTGGCTGTCTGCGAGCGCGGCGAGCAGCGCGCCCATCTCGACTGCGTGCTTCTCTCTCTCCCGCCCCAGCGCCTCCCTCACCTTCTCCCGCTCCCGGCCGCCGGGCGACGACGCGCGCCCGCTCACGCTCGTCGGCGCCGTCGAACCGGCCCACTCCGCAACGCCCATTTCAGATGCCGTCATCGCACGTGAAACACTCCGCCAGCTGCCTGCGCTGCCCGACCCAGCATCCGACATCGCGAGACGACCACGCACGCTCCCGAAGCGGTCCAGCACGCCCGCCGCGGCGAACGCCTTAGCCGTGCTCGGGCCGAGGGACGGGTCGTCGACGCTCAGTGACCGGTTCCGCGTACGCACGTACGGCCCAAATGTGCGCTCCCGTTCGAGGTTCAGACTCGGCCGGCGCGGCTCGTCGAGGCTCGGACGCGCGGAGGTCGGCATCCGCCGGCCGAGCGCTGACGATGCACGCGAGCTCGGGGATGTACTCTCTGCCTCCCACCGCCGGGGAGATGTCGGGTGCGCAGTTGCAGACGAGACCGCTGACCGGAAGAGCCGCGCAGGATTGTAAAGCGCACCACGTCGCGGTGGCAGCCGGCGCGCTCCAACGTCGAGTGTGAGCGGCAACGACGGCGGTGGGCTCAAGCTAGGTCCTTCTTCATTCCCACGCTGAATAGAGCCGGGAAGAAATGTATCAGAAGACGCTCGGAAGCGGTCGTTGCGCAGTGGGCTCGTGCGGTCTGTGCGTGGTGCGCGCGGAAGAGACGGTGTCGAGGTGCTCGCGTGTGCAAGGGTTGGTCGGACGACACGCGAAGCCCTCGGCTTCGCGGGTGACGACTCGTAGCCGAGGCTTGACCCGCCGCCACCCGGCGGTGAGGCTGGGGGAGGCGGAGAGCTTGGGACTGGGACTGGTAGCCGGTGAGGCGAGAGCAGCGCGGCGAGGTCGGGATCGAGGGTGTCGAGGCCGAAGCTCGCGTCGGCTTCGGGCTCGGCACTTGCCGAACGGCTATCAGGCACATCTTCAACTTCGCACGGGTCGAGCCAGCTCGCGCGATGGGGTGCGTCCTCCATAGCGCTCATAACTTCATTGCGAAGGTCAGAGGTCGAGAGCTCCAGCGAGACGTCAGAGGCCGGGGGCGTGCGGGCCGGCAAGACAAAGCCACGATCGAGCCGGAAGGGTGTCCCGTGTCGTGCAGTCGCATCCTCCCCGTCGTCGGTTTCAGGCGAATCGCGGGATGTGTCTGATGAGGCCGGAAGATGTTTCGACATCCCCGAGAGGTCTGACTCGAGGATCGTCGATAGCTCATGACCCAATAAAGGTTCAGACGGCGCATGAATCGACGGGAGTTCTACAACGGAAACGGGGCGCGAATGAAAGCCGAAGATGAAGATTAGACTAGAAAAAAAGGCCCCCGAGAACGTGCATGCGTACCCAGCAGACGGCTCTGCACATTGGGCGAAGGCTCGGGGGATGGAATGGTTGCCGGAGACCCTGGAGAATGTGAATACGCGCGCGAAAACGGTAGAATGCCCTGTGACTGACCGAGGGTGGGTGTGTCATGAGGACCCTCGAACGACAGACGACGTGAAGCATGCCCGCTGGCAGCCGGATTTTCGGTTGTGCGACCGTCATCGAGCGCAAAGTCGAGTCTCAATGGGGTTTCAGGAGCGTGTCGGGACGCTGGTGTAACTGCAGGCGGTCAGAAGGGCTCGGAAAGTAAAAGCGGGCATGCGCACCGAAGGAATCCGTCTGTATACCCTGAGAATGTACCGGAACACTACAGCTACTCTGGTCCGAGGGTAAAGTCGACGGTAGAAGGACAGGGCTGGTCTTAAGACTGATGCCATCCCTGCGCTGGCGTGGGCTGGCTTCGATGGCAATGACTCGCGCGTCTTCAATCGCACTGTCTGTTTCGGCCACTGGCGCTTGATTCGGGCTGGGACGCAGGAACGTGCCGGACGTCTTGCGCTCCGTTGCCAACGAACGGCGCCCGGCCGACGCGAAGCTCGGGAAGGGGTTCTTGGGACTGGGAGAGGACGCCGCCCCTCCGCCATTTGCATTCGCATTAGCGCCAGAACCAAACGGGAGAAGACTGCGTAGGGATTTGAGGGTAGGTAGACCGGAGGACTTGGAACCGCTCGCGCTGGGCGAAGTCGGGTGTGATGGTGAGTCGCCGACGGCGGGGTACCTGCCGCTGGAGCCGCCACTGAGACCGAGCTGTGGAGCAGAAATGGCGCTAGGAAGAGAACTCTTGACGGGCTTCGGCGCGATGACGGGGATATGGGAAGGAGATTGCGGGTGAGAGAGAGACAGCGAATGCGAGTGCTGACGAGTCGACATGCGCGCCTCTGCCATCTGTCCACGTCCTTCGTCGTCCTTGGCGTCGTCTAGGCGTTCTAGAAAGAAAGAGCGTATAACTTTCGTAGTCTGTTACGGCATGGGGAGGTGCGAGCTCGTTGAGGGCAACGGCCAGCAGTAGACCGCAAGATAGCAGGCGTTCCGACGTGCTGCCGGGCGCCGCCGTTAGCCCGGGCCGACCTTTCCCGTGTACGACGTAGAACACGGCGACAAGTTCGAAACTTTTGCCCTCGATCCGCTGCCATCCCCTCTCTCGACCCGCCCGCCTGCCGCAGAGTTCGCTCACCTCTCCCGCCGCTCTCTCTCCTTTTGCTCTATTTTCCCACTCAGGCGACCGTCGTAATCCGTCCGAAGTTTTCGGTCGTGGCGTCGCGCAGCCAGAGCACTGCTTGCTATGAAACCAAGTGTCATTGCTATCCGGTACCCTGAAGCTTGCTCGAATCTCGGAACCCCATGTCCCCAGATTTCATTGGCGTTAGCTTGTTTAGACCTGTATATGTCGTTGGTGTGATCCGTCTACCACTATTTTGCTGTTATCCTCGGCACGCGCTTGCAACTGGTTCTCTTGACCACACTGCGGCCATGCATGCTCCCACAGCATCAGTACCGGTTCTGTACAGACCTGTGGTATAGAGTGGCTTGTTCGCGCGTCTGTTTCTCTTATGTTTGACTCTGACATATACCATGCCTGTCTCGGCTCGGTCTTGGCAGCAAGAAATCTGTCGGATGCACCGATCTGCTGTTGTCACCCCTCACGCTGTGCTCAATCTGCCATCTGGGTGCGTTCCGCAATAGGTGCCGGTCCTATAAGCGGTAGAGACGGAGGAAGTGTCAGCATTCTCCATTCACTCTCACTCGTTCATTCGCTGGGTTCACGGGCCTGGACAGCCTATAGCAACTAAATCTTCTGGCCTCGGTTGCAGTTTACTCTACAGCTTGATAGAGTACGCTTTAACATGTTTCTGATACGTTTTTCGGGCCATATCCCTACTTTCGTCCCGCCCCATACGCCGAGAGGTTTCTCTTTGGAGTAGTCTGGTACACAAGATACGGCGGCGGATCCGTTTGCTTACTGCGGAATTAATTGGTCACAAGGAATCCTTCCGACCCATCTCCACCGCCATCCAATTATCCGTGACTATGACTGATACTTGCTTGGGAATCTGTGGGTTATCTTTATAGATCAACCGAAATTTCGGTTTTCATCACTGATTAGTGTCCCTCTTTCGAAGCATTCTCTAGTGAACGACTAAGCGACCAAAGCCAATACAATGCTCAGACCACAAAACTTTCTATATGATTTCGCCGGTCCCCATGCTGGTTCAAGATTAGCAGCTTGTGCAGTTGTTATGCTCGACGTAATACCGCGACAGATTTCTGGTTGCGCCCGTATGCCATCTGCTCTACATACGTCCAAGCGCTACGACCCCACCGGAAGGATGAGCACTGTGCCTTATGACTCGCTCTATCCGTGTTCTGTCGAGCTGCGACGGTTGTTGCCCCAAAAATAGTACCATGGGTCTTCGAAGGACTCATCAGTGGCCTTAGTTTCCCGACAACGCGCTCAGCGGCGTCATCCACAGACGACACCAGTATCGTGCCGGCTATCGGCACGGAGAAAGCATACCGTAGCGCCACACGGTGTCGCGCCACTTTGCATCCGAAGAACCGCGGCAAGAGTTCTCAGACTTGTATCGCACTCGGTGAGATAACCGTCAGCCGCCATCGCGATTGTCGACCTTTTCCTGCCTAGTACCCCATCTCATCTCACTCTCGTGCATCTAGTTAGGCCCAGCCTGATTGAGGGGCCTTAAGGTGCCTACCTGTCCACTCCTTTCACGCACACAGTCCACGCACATTGGATCTCGCTTTCTACTCAAGAGACCGGCGTACAAACTCATTTCCCGGGGCCTCGTCCTGGTCTCAACGCCGCCCCTATGCTTACCCACTACGACGTCGAACATTTTCCCTTGCTGTATTCTTCCGGCTCTATTTACCCTCTACGGGTGTTTCATCACGTCGCGGGAGGCCTTTGGGGCTACTTCTGTGCTCCTTGTCCGATGTCGCGACAAGTTGCTGCGCTATTGAGCTCATGGCGCGATAACACGCCGTCCGCGGGCCTATGCAACGCTCTGAATTGGACGTGTTGAGAACCAGACGCGCATGAGCAATAGATGCGCATCTTCCACCGCGTGCTCGCGACCCCTGGCAATAACGCTGAGCAGCATCCCCGTCCTACACCGCGCGACCTCTGGCGCGCGTCAGCAACACACTCGATGCACGCGGCTCGCATCCGCAGGCCGTGCGCTGCTGCTAATGCCACAACACTACTGATACAAGCCAGCACGCTGCATGCCCCGATGCGGCGGCGGCCGAGCTCGGTCCCCAATTTCCCCGGGCGGGTCATTTACCGCCGCAAGCCTAGGGTAAATACGACCTGCCGGCTTTCTGTCTTGGCGGCCGGAAACCACTAACTTTGATCGCTGATATGCTCTGATGCGGCAGGGTCCGCGCAACGGGCCGCGTCGATTGCGCGCATGTTCCGCGCGCCGCCGTCTTGTATGTCCTTATAACAATCCAACGGTTTCGGCGTCCAGGCTAGCCGCCGACTATCCTGTTATCTCGCCGATGACAGACTAGATAGCATCGGAATAGTCTAAGAAACCGAGGACTGTTTTCTGCCCTGTGATAGGCCTGCACTTCCATACCACTGCGCTCACGAACGCCAGACTAGCCGTGTGCGTGCATTGAATCAAGGACACTGAGCTGCGATCTCCCACCTGGAGTAAGCCTATCGGCCTTCTCTTATGATGCCGGTCCTGACTGTAGGCGACGGCTGATCGTATTCAACGTATATGCTCATGCAAGCGACGCCTTTCACCCGCGTGGTAGCGGCGTGCTACGGCAGCGTACGATTACGGCCTCCTTCAGCATCCGTCTCCTACACTCCAGATTCGACTTGGAAGCGCGCCACTGGGTTTCATTCCTTCTCCCAGGGCCCACCATCCCTTACAGTAGCAACCTCATGCCTCATACGCCGCGTGCATCGGAATACCTGCTCAGATGCCGGCAACGCTAATTGCGGAAAACAATGACCATTATGTTACAACGCCCGCCGCCTCGAGCGATGTGTGGTATACAGAGGCGGACAGGAGTGGGGCAGCAAGCAAGGAAAAATAATACATGGCGTCGGCGCCCGACGCAATTTGTCTACAGCTTCCAAATGTCTAGACTCGCCGCCGCGCGCTCAAAGGGGAACTGGTCTGACCAGCCTGCAACGTCCGACACGCTCTGCTGCACCGTCGCGCGCACATGTGCCACGACGGCCCGGACGTGCGCAGGCTCGCCCGCGCGGCCCGATTCGATTTCCTCCTTCGTGCTCTGGATCGCTTGGCAGAGGTCTTGGTCGATGATAGCAAGCACATCCGCCGTCTCGCCATCGTCCGCCCAGCGAAACCCTAGCGTGCTGTGCACGATCGTGTCGAAGACATCCAGCGAGAGCAGACCGAGACCCGCGCCGTACAGCGATCGTGCATGGCATAGGACACGCGACAGGTCTTTGCTGGGTCGCGCGAGCCCGTCTGCGCCGGTAACGAAGAGCTCGCAATCCACAGGAACATGGCTTGAGTAAGCCTTGGTGAGACGTGCGCGTGCAGCGCGTGAAAAAGCATTTGCGGTGCTTGGCGCAGTCGTGGCGAGTAATGCGCGCACGGCGGCGCGTATGCTGTGCGGTGGCGCAGGCGCGCGGATCAGGGGCCGCCTTAGCTGAAGCGCTCTCGGGACGGAACACTCACTCGTCCGGTGTGGCGTTCGCTATGAACGTATCGACCATGAGATTGCTACAACGGTCTGGGTTGGCATAGGTTCGAAGAGAGATGAGTATGCATTGGGACGCACACATGGTTAAGGGACCGCAAATCCGAGGACGCGACTGGGAAATCGTGAGAAACTTGGAGGGCGGGCATGGTTCGACGAGCTGCAGCCGTTTTCGGTTCGTCCGGAGATGCAAGAGCTCGAGGGTTGCTTTATATGAGACTGAATGACGCTCCGACGAATCGGACCTCCGGGAGCATCCTCATCGCCGTCAGGAGCCGCTCGTGAGCCCATTTTGCAATCGCGATGGGGGCGGCGTGGCAGTACAGTACGTCTCAGACGCCGTTCGATGATGATATCCCGGTCTCTTTTGTGGTCCCCGGGACTCCTGCCCAGATCTTGTTTTAGTTTCTTCGGAATTTGGCTTTTGAAGCTCAGCTTGATCAGCCCATTTCGGGACCTGTGGATTTGATCTCACCTACGGCTTTCTGCCTCACCAACTTGCATTTTATTTCAAGTTCCTACAACGAAACATCGGGCGGAGTTCCTCCACGACGTCCCACCGCTTAAAAGGCCGGCGCCGACCGTGATATATTCCTCGCCTTGGCCCCGTCTCGACCTGCTCAACCCGGAACCCAATCCGGACACTTCTGCTTCCTTCGATGCCAATGTCCACCGCATCTGCCCTTGAGTATTTCCATCTCGGTTCCTTTACCGTCCCGCGACTGTGGGTAGGTCTGTGGCAACTGTCCAGCACGGCTTGGGGGTCCGCCCCTGCGCCGAAGATCCGCGGCGCTATGAAGCACCATATTGACCACGGCTTCACGGCTTTCGGTTGGTCTTCCCAGTGCCTAATTGTCCATCGTCCTGGAGACTGACCATCGCACGCGCGCGCAGATATGGTTAGCGTCATCCCTTGCTACGTTCGCGTAACAGCGAAGCTGACGTCGTGATGTCCCATCGCTCACTATTTCCTTGCAGGGTAAGGGACCACAGCTCAGCTGCCCGTCGCGCCCGATCTCACATCTCCCTCTAGCGGACCATTATGGCAGTTCCGAGATCCTTTTTGTGTGTCCTACGTCCCGCCCACTGTCCGATCCCGCCCGATGACACCGGCGTGCCACAGGGCCAGGTGCGCGAATCGCTCCCGGCGCAGCCACCTATCGTTGGCGCGACAAAGTGGTGCGTGTTCAAGGACGTCGATCCGACGCGCGCTGTTGTCGAAGCGGCTGTGCGCGAGCGGGTCGTGCGGATGCGGACGACGTCCGTGGACCTTCTCCAGGTGCTTCTCGTCCCCGCCTTGCGCGCTGCCTTCTCGTCTGCCACATCGCTTACCTAACCGCCTCGCCATCGGCCCGGCCCGGCGCACAACCCCCACACAGTTCCACTGGCACAACTACGCGAACAAAGGCTACCTCACCGCGCTGCAGCACCTTGTCGACCTCCGCTCAACGGGGATAGTACGCAACATCGGCCTCGTCAACTTCGACGCCATCCGCACGGACGAGATCTGCACGCAGCTCGGCCCCGGTGCGATCTCGACGCACCAGGTCCAGGTGCGCGGTTTCCCGGCCATCCGCCGGGGAAAAGCGCATCGTCCGCTGATAATCTACTCGCCCACCAGTTCTCGTTGATCGACACGCGGCCGTTGCACGGGATGGCCGACGTCTGTGAGAAGCATGGGCTGAAGCTGCTCACCTACGGCACGCTCGTGCGCTATGTCCCTTCATATCCGCGCGGCCGGATCTCGTCGCTGATCTCCCGCGGCAGTGCGGAGGCTTCCTCGCGGACGCCTGGTTAGGGCAGCCGGAGCCCGATCCGTACATGGGCAAGCTCACGCCCTCGCAGCGCAAGGTACGGTGCGCCCACGCCCACGCCGGCGTTCATGCCTCCCGCCACGTCACTGACGCAACACTGGCGCTGTAGTATCTCGAAGCGATCAAGGTCTGGGGAGGCTGGGTGCTCTTCCAAGAACTCCTCGCCGTCCTGCAGAGCATCGGCGCTCGCCACGGCGGCGCCAGCATCACAAACATTGCGATGCGTTGGGTGCTCGATCACCCCTTCGTTGGAGCCATCCTCGTCGGTCCGTGCCCCCGTCTCCCTCACTCTTCTTATCCCCGCTTATCCCCGACCTTCAGGTACGCGCCTCGGCGTGACGGACCACATCGACGACAACCTGCGCGTCTTTGCGCTCCGGCTGACCGACGGCGACCGCGCCGAGATCGAGGTCGTTCTCGCGCGCTCGGCCGGCCGGCGGATGATCACGCTTATCGGCGACTGCGGTGCAGAGTACCGCTGATGCCCTCGGGCCTGCCCGGCCCCCGCCGCGGGCCCTCTCTAAGTTATTCACGAGAGCCTCTTTGCCACATGCATCGCTCCGCGCGCTCATGATCGAGTGCGCCACAGCAGGTGGCGGCGTTCCGGGAGCGGTAGCATGATTCTCCATCTGACTTAGAACGAGATCGGTTGGGATGGCGCGGACGCGTCGGATGGGGCGAAAACGGGATGGATGTGTGATGGTATGGGAGGATCAGCGATTGAACGCGAATGCGGATGCTATAACGGCTGTGCTATGTATGTATGCGGGCGTGCGACGGAATCCAAGCCTATATGATGCGACGTGTATCGAAGCGGGGATACGACAGCGTAAAGACAGAGCTGGTCTACAATTACAGATATGCGGTGCGGAGAGCGAGTGGACGAGGAGCGGGAGCCGACATGAATGGTTTCAGAGCTTGCTGGGTCGGAGCGAGTGCGGTAGCGAGCCAGGTGCGGAGACGGTGAGGCGCTGGATCGGCTGTAGCTTGCGCTTAACATCCCGTAGGATGGCGCTCTTGGGCTGCCAGTGCGGGAATGCGTCGCGCAGGTCAGCGAAGGCGCCACCGAACAGGTCGTGGACGCGCGCGTCAGCAATCAAGTCGCGCAAGCGCCAGGGAATCTGGTGGATGACGCGGTGGCGAGGGAAGCAAAGTCAGCGACTTGATGATCGGCACACGGACAGACTAAAGACGCACCTCGTAATCGTTCTGCTCTGCACTTGCACTGAATGGCTCAACTGTGAGCTCAGGGTGTTCCTCGAGGCCTTGATTGGTCATGAACAGATAGTCTACAGCGAGCCTGTACAACTCCATCATCGCATCATCCCGTCAATCGCACATCATCGTGAGGCTACGCACGAGTACACTTCAAGCTCCTCGTAAGCCGTGGAATGTCCAATCCCGTTCAACGTGCCCGCAGTCGCTTCCGAGAGATGCATGGCGAGCCCGGAATCAGAAAGACCGGCATTCAAGATCCGCGTGAGCAGGACCAGAAGGTTCGTGAGGAAATCCGATGAGCTGTGGGGAGCGGATGGCGGAATCGGTCAGCTACGACAACCCTTGGAGATCGAAGGCGGATACGTACTGGTACGCGTCACCGTCGATGTACAATGCTCTGAGGATCAGAGGGTGGTGCGCCGCAGTGAATATCCCCGAGTAAATGGGCACGACCTGGTCATTGAGCGACGCGATGTACACCATCTTCGTCTGCATGCCCGAACATGGTCACGACGCGCTGAAGAAGCACAGTCGTGCGAAGGCAACGCACCCCGTGATCAAGCACCCTCCTCAAAGCGGCCACGTAGTTCTTCGAGACTTCGCTCTCCGTATTCTACGTTAAAGTTAGATTTGCGGCCGCAAGAGAAGGGGTGCCCAGCCGCACCTGGAATTCGAAGAGCTGGCGCGCCGCGGCGGATTCAAAGTACTGCCATAGACCCTATCAGTACCCAAAGCTTACCGGGTGATCGAAACGAACAGATCCGGAAGTGATGTGCTGCTCCACATACCTGGAAGTACGGCTGAAGGACAGAGCTTGAGCTAAGATATCGCAACGGGCCAAGGTGGATCCCGCACAGCGCGAGGCAGCACACACGCTGAGGCGGGCGCGGCGCGTGCACACTGCCACCGGCCGAAGTGACGGCGGCTGATGCGCTGCCGAGAACATCAGCGAGACGTGATGTGCGGATGTGTTTGTCCTGGATAAGGCGGTCCAGTAGATGCGCTGAGACGATGGAGCCCTGCGAGTGGCATGCGACGAAGATGGCGTCCGCGTTGTGCAAATCTTCCATCCACTCCTTGTTTGACGTCAGGCCTTCGTACAGCCTGCAACGCATGCACATCAGTCGCGCGAAACGGCGAGAAGCTCGCGCGGCACACGGCGCAGGCGGAAGATGACGCACTTCTCAACACGCTTCTCAATCGTGCCTTCGCCTTCGAGCGGGCACACGGTGACCTTCTCGAGCTTGACACTATGCTTTTCTTGGAAGACATCAAGCGCCTGGCACATCATCGTCGCGAACTTCGTACTCGTCCCTGTGGGCTGTCCAACGGGCGAAATCGGTTAGCGCGGGTGGACGCGCACACGTGACTAATTCCACTCACCTCCCCGAAGACACTCCGCATCACCGCCCCAGGGAACCAGCCGTGGATGCCGATCACGACGACGCGCCGGCACCCCCTCAGCACGTCCCCATCCGGCGGCAGCTCGCCCATCGCCTCGAACGTCCTCGGCAGCGCCTTGCCTAGATGCTCGAGGACCTCGGGATCCGATGTGCGTGCGCGCTCCTTACCCTTTCTTCCCGCGCGCTTCCCCGCATCGTCCTTGGACAGAAAGCTGCTCACAAGCCGCACGGTGCGCTGCAGAACTGTCGGTGGAGCGCTCGGTACGACCGATCGGGGCGGGACGCTGAAGGTGTCATGCCAAGCCGGGAGGACGAGGTTAGGTGGGGCGGGGCGGGGGCTTGCGGGAGAGGAGCGGCCAGAGCGATTCTTGGATGACGCACGATTCTTATCGGCCTTCTTGTCGTCCTTGCCTAACTTTCTCTCCGCCGCAGCGGTGGTGGTAGTCGTCGTCGTCGTCGTCGTCGTCTGCTCGGACGCAGTCGTCACCTCGCCCATCCTCGACACCGCCGCCTGCTTCGTCTTCTCCTTCGTCGCCGTTGCGACCTGCTTCCCGTCCGCCGTCTTCACCGCCGTCTGATTCACCTTCCCCTCCTTCACGATCACCTGCTCCTCTTTCGCTCCCGCCTTCCCCTCCGCCAACGCAGACGTCGCCACAAGCCTCGCCTCACCCCCAGCCTCATCCTCCGCATCCTCCGGTACATCCATAACTTCCATCCCATTTTCATCGCGCTCGCCCTCCGTGATCCGCTTCGCCGCGAGCGTCCGCGACGTGAAGAAAGCCGACCACCCGGGCAAGTTCGTTGCGATAGTATTCTGAATAGGATTCAGCGACGCCCGGCCCGTTCCGGAGCCGGACGGGATCGACGCGTTGCCGGACGGGGTCGACGCGGCGCCGAATGGGGCGGACGCAGAAGCGGAAGGTGTGAGAGCAGGGCCGGAAGACGCTGGCACAGCGCTAGCACTAGGTTTGGCGGGATCGCTACCAGAATTGCCAGGTCCACTACCAGGTCCAGCGGACACTTCGTTCCTCGCGCCCACAAGCTCTTCACGCGCCAGCGCCTCGTCCCTGACCGCCTCAGCGGGTGTCCGCCCGTCCTCACGCGGCTCGCCGTCTGCGCCGGCGGCGGCGTACCATGTCCAGGGCGCGTACCACGCTGATGATGCTTGTGTGTCCTGCGAGCGCGCTGACATCGCTTTGAGCGGTGCAGATGGGGAAATGGGCGGGGAGGCAGCGGTGGCGAGTTCGGTGGCGACGTGAATTCGCGGTGGATCCAGCGCCGGCGTGTCCGGGTCCTTCGGTACGGGCGTAGTTTCTGCGTCTGCTGCTTTGCTTTCCACAGCATCCTCCTTCGCCGCTGTCTCCTTGTCTTCGTCCTTCTTCGTCGCAAGTGCGTCCGTGCTCGATCCCCACCCAACGAACCCCCACCACGAAGAGGTCGAGGCCAAAGTCAACGCGTTGACACTTTGCGCCTTCTCTTCCCCATCCTTAGCGTCCGCCACTTCCACTGTCGTAGCGTCGGCTGGCGTACACACATGCAGATCAATAAAATGTGAACACGCACAAGCACGCACACACTCACCTGCAGCGGGCAGCTCGCCTTCCGTCTTCGCCTCCGAAGCGGCCTGCGCAGGCCCAGGCGCGGCCTTATCCTCTTTGCCCATCACCCCCTCATCCTCTAGCGCACTCGGCATAGCCGGTGTACCCTCACGCACATCCACCGCCTTCGCAGACGCAAGCGCACGCTCAAGCGGCACCTTGGGCCTCCCAAGAAGCGGAATACTAAGTGAATATCGGCTGCTGCTTGACGTATTCAGAGCCGGCGGGCGTGGTGCTGAGTCTTCGGTGGGAGGGGTAATGATGGACGGGCCAGTAGGAAGAGGTGGAACTTCGTCATCGACGGATATGGGCGTTGCCGGCGCGGGAGCGGATGCGGAGAGGGGTGCGGGAACAGAAGTAGAGAGAGGTGCGAGTGGCGCGAGGGTGGAAGTGGAAACAGATGCGGATGCAAGCGGCGAGGACTGCGCGGGTGAGGTTCCGAACCAGGGGCGGCGAACTGGCAGCGGTGCGGGGGTAGGAATCGGGATGGCCGCCGGCGCGGTAGATGTCGTCGTCGCAGCGCTCTGTACTGCTGTTGGTGTCGATGCAGGCTGAACGGAGGATGTAGACGGCGCGGAGTCCGTCGTCTGGTGTACCGGGTCTGCGGCGGGCGGCGCGGAATCTACCTCGACGGTGACGGGCTCGGGGGCGGCGAAGACGGGGACAGGAGACGGCGTTGTGGCGGGCTCGGGCCGCGGTTCGGCAGAACGTGGGCGCGAAAGTGAGCCGAACCATCCGCGCTTGCGCGGTGAGCTAGGCTCAGAACCCAACTTTGTCACCGCGGTCGCGGTAGCTGGTTGGCCTACAACGCACGCTGATGAGCAGTTCGTGTGAGGGTGTGAGCAGCATACGCACCTCCAGCGTCAGAAGTTGCTGGCGGGTCCATGGGTACCGCATGGTCAGATGGCGGCGCGGGTGCGAGTGCGGACGACGGCGCGGCGTCAGAAGGCGGGTCTGCTGCGGACGGTGGTTCGACGAGCGCCTGCTGTGTCGGTGCAAGCGGAGGCGCCTGTGATACGTAGCGCCGGGCTGGGCGGTGCGTTGGACGAGATTGATCTTGAGGGAGGAAAGACAAGAGACGCACCCTGATCGTCAGTCGTGTTGGGCGCCGGGGCCGTCTGTTCAGAATCTTCGGCAGGTACAAGCGGACCTGCCCACGCGGTGTCCTGCCCATGGTCTCCATCTTGCGCCGCCTCTTCTTGCTCGACCTTATTCATCTTGCTGTTGGTCTGGGGCCCCTCCTGGTTCGTAGGTGGCAACTCCGCGATCTTGGTGTCCTCGGTCTCGCTCTGCTTCATGCTCGGTACGCTTGCGATTTTATGTACAGGAAGGCGGTCGAAGGCGGATGGTAGGGCGGCGCCAGACTCTGCCTGAGCGACGACGAGGGAGAGGGATGACTGAGACTGGGTGGACTTCCTGGTGTAAGCTCCGGATGCACGCCAAGGTGCGCGTTGACGGGGTGAGGACGAAATAGATCTATTAGAGGGAGACGAGCGAGGAGGGGAGGTCATGGAAGATCTGTGCAAGGATGTACGTGGTGCTCTCGAGGAGGATGGACTGGAGAGCGAGGGCCGGCGAGTCGACCCAAGGCCACTGGGCTCGGATGGGGGAGCGCGGCTGCAACGTGCGCTCGCGGCAAACGTAAGACGTCACCGCCTCTAACCCGGCCCGGAACTGCCGTCCCCATATCATCCTGGCACGTGCCGACACCTGGCTCACGATCTGCTCCTCTCCCCAACCATCATCGACGGACTTGTGAGGTCGTAGGTTGCTATTGCTCGGGAACCCGATTAGCGATGTGCTCAAGCGCGCTCACATGGTGTTTTTTTCTTCTGGGGGATGCACTGAGGATGTAAAGTAATACTAGTTGGAAGCGCCGTTGCTAGCCCATGTGTACGTTGAAACGTGCGCTCTACAGCAGCACATCTACACAGTATCCCTTCTCGGTCGTCTTCTCATACGATCGTCGTCTGTCTGTTTCTGTGAAACTTACTGTTAATCGGGACCGACGGCCTCATGATAGATATTGCGTGAATAGTATTAGAACGGTCGTGGCGCGACCGAGGCTCGCGTCAAAGGTCGGATGCTACTGTACGTCTTTCGAGCTGCCGCCAAACCACGGTCACGCTACCTAGGGGAAAGGGGAATGCAGTGGAGAGTGCTCCTGTCCTGATCACATACACCCAAGTATCCGACCGGAGAGCTCCATGCCACTGCCAGCGTCCTGCTATCCGAATCTCTATCGGCCAGCTCTACTTTTCTCTTTCCCATGCTGTTCTTATTCACGCCCTGGACCAGAGGTCCCTCCCTCGTCATCCCATATCCGCGCGACGACAGTATTCGCACCCTACTCACTGAAGCCTCGTCCACGCCTCGACAAACCGCTCTGCGCTCGTGGCGTCCACGAAGCGACTCTTCACATAGCCATCGCCATTCAGATGTCAGGAACGAGCTCGGGGGCATGGCAATCCGCTGCACCGTTTTCTAGGTTTATCCACAACCGGACGCACTAGCGTACGGGGAACCATACGTATATACAAAGTGACAGCATGAGGCCAGGGACGCTATAATAACGAAGGGATGTAAGGCACATATCATAAGAGAGATGTGCACGACAAGAAGGCGCAAGCACCCGTGATGAATACCCAGTAAGGTCACGATAAACTAGGCACGGAGAATGGGTGCACAGACAGTGGGTGTAAGGAGAGATGCTACATATAAGCGCACACATGACATAAGGGGAAGGAACGGCAAGGAGCGACCCACGAAGGAGGCCATGTCCGATGGGCGAAGACCGAGAACTGAAACAAAGGAGGGACAAAACCCTTACCGCTGAACCAAAAGTCAGGGCCCCGGGTCGCCACCCCAAAGCCATCCACTACACCGGACGGCTCAAGGCACTGTTCCGCGTGCCCCCACTCGCGCATTAGGGCACTCTACTCGTCCACCGGTCGTCCGCCACGCCACGTCAAGGGGCCGGACGATACCGACGCTCCAGTGACGATCACTGCTGGTGCTTCCTCCATCTCGGTTATAGGGCTGGGTGGTTCTTGAACCGGAACCCTCCCCGGATCCACCTCGTTCTTCGGCTGCGGCTCGGGGTCCGAATGTAGGGAATCGGACTCGAGGAAACCTAGAAAGACCAGGCGGGCTTCCGCAACATCGTGCAGGGCATCTACGAGGACTCGGTGCTCGCGAAAGACCCTAGTATAATCGGGTAGCTTCCGCTTAGCAGGGAAGGCAGAGGTAAGTTGAGGAGATGGAGAGATAAGGTGGTTGAGCCCGGCATCGTCGAGAAGCGCGAAGAGGGCGACGTCGAATGTGAGAATAGGGTCATCCCGCAAGCTGCCGATAACAGCATCCTTCATCTCATCCAGTATCGGTTCCCAGAGCGCACGGTACATAAAGATGGGATTGTTGGGAATGTTGAGGGATGCGTAATCGAGGATATCGCACATGTACTCACGGAAATCGACTAGTGAGCATTGGGGTTGCTCCGTGGATGATTCTTCGTCCCAACCGAAAGCCTTGTCTTCAATCTGCGCGTCCTGTGTGCCTTCCTCGTGGATACTGAACGCCCTTGGGTACAATCGTGCATACGCGAAGAGCAATCTACCGAGGAAAGAGATAGACTCGGACGAATCCGTGTTTGCGCGAAATTCGGATGCCTCCACCCAGCACGGCGGCTGGACCGCGTTCCGACGAACAAACCGCACAACTTCGGGAAGACAAAAAAATGTCAAGACCGAGTGCATGCGCTCCACACGGACTTGTACTGGTTCTTCCCCCGAGTCACGAAGGGAAGGACTCATGCACGAGGAAACGAGAGTGGATATCTTGTGTCCTAACTTTCCGTCGTTGAACAGACGATCCAAAGCAACAGTGGTGGTGGTATGGCCGAATGTTTTAGTGTTTTTGTGAAAAAAGATGAAGGCATCAAGGAGCATATGTATTTCACGATACTCGTTGATGTTCTTCAAGATCTGGTGCATGGCGTATACGGCGCCTCCCGTTTTGATGTACGAGTGTCGCCTGTCTTGAAGGTTGTCCTCCCTGGAACGTGACATCCGGTCATAAAGCTCTGCCATTCGCTCAGAGGCTCTCCAAATTATGTCCTCGTCGAAGGGATGGTATGATAGGTTGACGTAGAAGGACCAAATGGCGTCAAGCATGCGCTGAAGCGGCTTAAGTAAGGCGAGACGACAGAAATGAAGCGGGGCCGTGACGGGTGTGTCGTACGGTGCCTCAACGAAGATAAGAGGAAGGATGGTGGCTAAGGCATAGAAGAATATAAGAACGACAGTCGCCGAAAGAACGACAAGGGCGACTATAGTGTTGAGGTTGAATAGGAACCCCAATAGTCCGGCGAAGAACAGGCAGACAGCCAAATGAAGGAGGGCGACTATCACACCAACCACTCGGCCGAGTCCGAAACGCTGCGTCCCCTGCCTGAGTGACGCATGTATCGGCCCGCGGAGGTATGGGATAGATCGATGCAGTGCTGCACGAAGGTATCGTCGCGTCCACTGCTGCATAAGCGTGGCCATGAGTGCGCTGGCTATGGATAGGAATAAGCTCAAGAACCAGAGCGCATTGACCCAGATGGCATAGAACGGAGGATCGAACGCGACAGTGGTGGACGAGTACGCCGGGAGTTGAGTGCCGTTAGCAAGTCCGGCGATCTGCTGGGAAACCTGTAGAAGGATAGCGTCGGTCGCGCCACTCGACGCGGGAGGGCTGAGCAGCTGGTAGGTCTGTGCGAGGAATGTCGCAACTGTTGCGGCGAAAAGGCCGGTCTGGGCAACAGTCAGTAGGCGGAAATGATACAGAATGACGACACGCACGAAAATCAGGATGCCATCTGTGTCCCCCTTCCAGCTTTCCACGAGCATAGCATCCTCCTTTTCCGCTTCAGTCAAGTATAAAGACCAGAAGCTGTCCGTAAACTTCGAAAAATCCTGTTCTAATAGAGACGATGTTAGACGAGGAATCCGGCAACACGATGTACGGGCGAGGAACCACGGGTAGGGTCCTCAGCCGCTCCGGCGCGTCGTGTATAGTGCGCGATCGCCATACCAGGTTCGGTTTCTTCGGGACTGTCATGACCTTCTTGCCGCGTCGGACCCTGTGGTTGTTCATCCGGCGTGGCTTCTTCCGTCTTCGAGAAATTCCTATCTTTCTTGTCGAGGACTGGCAGGTCTGCATGTTGAGAGCCGAGAAGACCTGCATACGGCCGGTTCAAAATGAGATCGCTGTACGGTTTGAACCATCGAAATGCTACCCACCTTCTTCGAGCTTAGTCACAGAATCGTGCTGCATCGAAGGCAAAGAAGCAAGCACAGATGGAGATGTCCCCATGGTGGCGGCGGGTAGCGATGGGTTGTGCTGAGAAAAGCCTGGTCTACTACACTCAAGGGGACCCTAGTATACCTCACTCGGGCGCTAGTTCGGAATCCTCTTTCCCTGCCGCATCGCACCAGCGTTATGAGAGTCTGCATTGCGAATGGTTCCGATTTTGCGCAGCCCGGAGGCGGCGTTAAGCTTAATTCAATTTTGGCATGTCAGGACGGGCTTTGGTTACGCCGCTTGATTGTCAATGGACGAAGGCCGCGAAGGCATCCGCAACAAAAGCGTCGCTGCCTGGACCACAGCTCTATCGCCTCACTCGAAGCACAGATGTCCTACTGACCTGCTTTTTCGCCTATTTCTCCAGCTACCCACGCCCTACATATCCGAGATTGGTCGTAGCATCTCGTTATCTAAATGCTCTCAGTTTTGTATCAGAAATGATAGACGACGTCAAGTGGCTGTTGTTTATCCACATGCGCCCTACCCTCCCGCACGTGCGCCTGTCTTGAGAAAGCATGGAACCTCCAAACATTCATCGGTCAGGCGAACGTGCAAAGCGAGCAGCGCTCATCTCACGCAAACTTTGGGCCAGGGACCCGCGCTGCGCAAGAGGTGAGGAGAGAAGAGATAGGACCCGCGTAGGTTGAAGGGAGAAGATGAAAAGTGCGAGACAGATGGGTGCAAAGAGCGATCCGTGCACAGTGCAAAGGTGCGATGGGCTATCCACGGCGTGTCGCCTGCTCGTGGTGATAGTAGTAGTAGCTCTCCTAGATACACGGGGCAACGCGGCGCGTACTCTACTTCAGATCACGTGCTACCCATACTCCAACAGAAACTTGAACCTGGTATGATTCCGACCGCCTTGTATTGTATCTTCCGTATGTGCGAGGCGCGAACGCGGGAGGATACGGAGTACGGTGAGTGCCCATCGTGGTCGCGCTTGCGTCTTTCACTTTCTCCGCGACTTGCCCTCGCCCGTTCGTGCACATTTTTCATGTACGCCGCGCATTTTCTCATGCTTTCGCAGAGCGCGGATTGAAGTCGACGCTTCTGTCGCTCTCTCTCTCATCCGGGACGAAATCGGGCGCGTCACTTCTCTTCGCCGCCGTTCACAGCGCTGATTCCGCGTCCGCTGCATCCCTTCTCTCCGGAACGTATGGCCTGATTCATACATACTCAGCTCGAACGGTGGCCTTTGGAAGTCGACCGGACTGCAATCTCTTGGTCCTATTCAGTTCTTCCCCTGTGCTCTTCTGTAGACCTCCCTCGACGTGCTGTCCCCTGCCGTTGAGTTAGCCCACAACCCGCCCCGCGGCTACCGTTCTCCGCAGTCTGCATGAGTGGACGCGGTTTCCGAGGACACCGGCACCGGCTGCGTCCGTCTCCGCACCGCTCCTGAACACATCTATGTATAGCTCCTTCTGCTCCCGACGGAGTAACTATCAATCTAAGGAGCACCGCCGTATGTATGCCTGCAAGACAACCTGTTTTCTTCTCTTGTCTAGCACTGTATATGACTCCGCATCTTTCTTCGTGGATCCCTGCATCCGTCAATTCACCGCACGCTCTCGCTAATGCAACTATTCTATTTGTTGACTCTTGCCTTAACCTGCAAGAAGGTTACGAGTACTGGCACGTGCAGCCTGGCGAACGAGTTGACCTCACATGTCTTATCATGAACGTTACGATCTTTCCGGGTGTATCACCATGGTTCAAATTGCACTCAGTCAACCGTCACGGAAGGCGGCGAGGGCTACGTATGAAGACAAGGCAAGGGCCTCAAGGTACAAAAACCATGTATATACGAGTGATCAAGAATCAAAGAGACATCGCGGTAACCATCATATAAGAAAACTCGAACACGACAGTGGCACGGTCGTACGTAGGACGAAAAGGCTCGAAACCGAGAAATATCAACGCAATCGTATATGGATTTGCGGCTGGTTCGAGAACACGAAAGGACATGAGCAGAAACCGGCGACAGACGCGACGTCTGGGAGAGACAGATCGTCCGAGAAACACCGCGCACTTCAAATATCCGCGCTGCCCGAGGTCGACGCGGCTGCATTCGTGCCCAGGCAGTCGCTGGCATCGTCGACAATACCTTCGACGACGCCAGCATGGGCACCGGCTTCGAGAGCAGAAGGCACGTCAGCGTCACCAGCCGTCTCGATCAGAGGAGTGCTATACCTGCTACACTAGGTGACGATCCTTTATCTTCCTGAGGTGGTGCGCTCGCGAACTTAGCCGTCGAGAGTCGTTTAGTCTGCTCCTCCGTGTCTTGACCCGATGGTTCGCCTCCGCCATCCCATATCTCGGCAACAGCGGACTCGTATCCCTGTAGCGGGTGTGCTTTCCACTCTTCAACGAATACCCAAGCATGATCCGCATCCTTGAACTGGACCGTTATATAGCCGTCGCCATTCGGGTAGTTGGGAATGGGCTGACACGCCTGAACAGAGCCTTCCAAATAGTGCTGTACTCGCAGGGACCATTTTGAGTGCGTACTTTGCTTCCATGTGTCAAGGAGTATACGAAACTCGTCCGCATATTGTTTATGCCACGTCAGCGGGCCGAATGCCACGAACGCCGCAGGAACGGTTGGCGCCGGAGTTTCAGGACCGATTGCTGGGAGCTGGGATAACACATGTACAGTGCACTGTGATTGAAGACAGGCCTCTGCAACGGCGCGCAGAAGACCCGCGAGGATGGGGTATTCGGCGAAGCCGCGTGTACAATCGGGTCTCTTCCATCTAGCAGCGAAGGACGGACTTGGTCGCCAGGACGGATAGGCGAGTTCACTAAGTCCAGCGTCATCTAGGAGAGCGCAGAAAGTTGCGCCGGGTATAAAGATAGAATCCTGGTCTTCGTGCAAGTCCAGGATAGCGACGTCTTTCATCTCGACTATCAACGGTTCCCAGAGGACACGGTACGCTGGGATAGGATTATCGGGAATGTCGAGGGATGCGAAGTGAAGGATGGCACGCATGCAATCAAGGAAAAGGTCCAGCGGTCCCCGAAGTTGCTCGATGGAGGGTTCTACATCCCACCCGAAAGAAGGATCCTCATAGGCGCGCTCATACCTTCTGGGGTCGCTGGCATAGGGATGGGGAAATGCACGGGGATATAACTGTACATGTGCGACGAGCATCTGGCCAAGGAAAGCAATGGAAGGGTTTGCATCGGCACAGAGGCTAGAGAATCCTTGCCTGGGTGTCAGATGATCGGAAAATGTCGAAGTAGTCTGGTCCACAGGGTCGTGCCTGCGAAGAAACTCCTTCACATCACGCTGACGGAAGAAGGACAGGATCGTGCGCGCTCGTCTAACACGCGTGCGGGACGGCTCCCCTCCAATGTCGCCGGATAAGGGAGTCCTACATGACCGGACAAGACGAAGAATCTTGTTTAACATGTCCCCTTTGTTAAAGAGATATTTCATTACGGCCGTGGTGTCGCCGAATGAGGAGTTATCTTGTAAAGAGCAGATTAGGGCACCGAGGAAAGTATGGAGCTCGTGGTTTTCGTCGATATTCTTCAATGTCTGGTGCACGGCATACGTGCAACCATCTTCATCCATGCAGGACTGGCATCGATCGAAGAGGATCTCCTCCCTGGGGCGCAAGATCCGCTTAAAGCGTGGCTTCACTCTGTCGTATGTACCCCAGAGTATAGAAGCGATAGATGAGTCATTCCACCCATGATGGCGTACATACCAGGTAGCAAGGTACATTCTCACGCGAATTTTGAGAATGGGGAGACGACAGAAATGCAACGCAGGGGTGACGGGAGTGCTGTATGGTGTTTCGACATATATGAGGGGAAGGATGGTGGCTAGAAGATAGAAGAAAACAAGGATGGTCGTCATAGAGAGGATAACGCGGGCGATGATAGTGTTGAGATTGAACAGAAAACCCAAAAGCCCCGCAAGAAATAGATAGACCGCTAGATGAAGAAGGGAGACCATAATGTTGACGACGCTATGGAGGCCAAAGCGTTGTGTCGCTAGCTTAAGCAAGACATGCATCGGGCCTCGGATGTGAGGGGTGGACCTATGCTGCACCGCACGGAGATACCGCCGCGTCCACTGCTGCATGAGGGTAGCCATGAGTGCACTGGTCAAGGACAGGAACAAGCTCAGGAACCAGAGTGTGTTGACCCAGATAGCATAGAGGGGCGGCTCGAACACAGCCGAAGAGTACGCAGGGAGCTGAGTGCCGTTGGCGAGGCCGGCGATTTGCTGCGACACTTGCAACATAATGTCGGCACCAATGTTGCTTGACGAGGGGCTCAGCACCTGGTATGTCTGCGTGAGAAACGTCGCGACCGTTGCAGCAAAGAGACCAGTCTGTATGGCGATCAGTAGACGAGCGCACAATACAACGTGGTATTTACAAAGATCAAGATGCCGTCCGTATCTCCCTGCCAACTTTCGACTAGCATTTTGTCCTCCTTGTCTGCGTTGGCGAGGTATAGGGACCAGAAGTGATCCATGGGGTGTGTGAAAGTCGACTCTGATATGCTGACCATTCAGTCACGGACGAAGATCATGGAGCAAGGCAAGAACCTTCTGTGGAAGGCTGTATGCGCCCTACGTGGCCTGCATTCTCCGTGCGATCCGTCGCGCCTTCCGCCAGATATGTATCTGCTTGACGCTGCCTACACTGCTCTTTACGCACACAACCTTCCTCACGTCTCGGAACCGAGGCTTGCTCAGCCGCGCCGCGCCGCGAGTGCTGCCGGTCTCCATCTTCCTGTCGTCCCGCGCCTCGTGAGCTGCTATTCAGCTCGCCTGCGCCGCGAAACCCTGGGTGCATCCGAGTCAGGTCGAATGTAGGCAAGACGAAGGGCGGGAATGTCCCTTACCCTCCTCAAGCTCTATGGCATTTGCAGGATCAGGCTGCATCGAGGCTAATGATCGTTGCAGACGTCGGGTAGTGGGCTGTCCAGGGAAAGGCTTGATATACAGCGCCCAGAGACACCCTAATATACCTCGCGCAAGCGCCAGTACCGAATCTTCTTTCCTTGCCGCACCACACAGGCGCTATGGAGTCTCTATTGCGGGCGTTCTGATTTTGTGCTATACAGAATCAGCGTCGCGCCCAGTCTGGTTTTAAAATATCTATAGTTACTTTTGTCGCACACCCAAGGCACAGATGCTCGACCAGTTGACCTTCTCGCCCACTTCCTTCGGCGATCCAAGCACCGTATCGAGACTATCTGTAGTCTCTCGCCATCCGGAGCATCCGGAATGTCGCAGAACCCAGACCATGCACGAGAGCAGGGAAGCTTTCGTTTTTGTGTTACGGATGATAAACGATGCCGGACGATTGCTGTTATCCACATACGCCTTGCCTTGCTACGGGGGCGCCTGTCTTTAGGAAGCATGGAGCCTCAGAACAACCAATCGTGCAAAGCGAGCGGCGCTTGTGCTGTGCGAGCCCTGGGTCAGAGACGCGCGCCACGGCAGAGGAGAGGAGGGAAGAGAAGACAGAAAGAGACGAATGGGTGCAAGGAGGGATCTATGCATGGCTTCTCGTTGGAGAGTGGGGCGAAGAAGCTGTGCGCGGGTGGCCGGGCAACATCGATGGGCGATGCAAGTATGACAGATGTCGATGTCATAGGGTACTGGGCGAGGAGGTGCTTCGATATACGCATCGATAGAGGCATCGGGATCTCAGTCGTGTACGCGGCGCGGATTTGGAAGGGAGTACACGATATGTACCGTTCTGTGCTGTAAAAGATGTTCTCCCGGACCTATGTGTAACGAGTGCATGCGTCTATAATCAAAGCGCAGTGAACGAATAAATAGGGTACCTCAATCCTTGTGACACCGACTAACTTGCATGGGCTACGCAGAATGTCAGGGGCGAAATCTCTCAGAGAGGTCGTCGTTGAACCTCGCGGACAGTCGTGCAGGGTAGACGTAAACGAGGAATATGCAGGCTAAGAATATCGCCGCGCGGCTCTGGACATGGGCGAGCGTCACCGGGAGGCAGTCAGAATAGGCGAGCCGAGATAGCTAAATATCCTAGGACGTTACGGATACGAGGTCTGAGGTTACGTGCAGTCAGTCTGGGAGGCGAGGAAACAGCGGGTTGGCAACAGCACCGACGAGCGATCTTGCGAACCACTTGCGCCGAACGGGTGTAACAGACGAGGTTGGGGGAGTACGACGCCATCTGATTGTGGATGGTGGGATCGGTGGGGCAGATAGGACGAAAGGAGGGACGGGCGTAGACGAGAACGGTAGGACGACAGATAGAATCGCATGGAGATGATTGAAGACCAAGACAGACGATATCATAATGGAGAACAGCGTAGGAGCAAGCAGCCCGCCGTCGCAAACGACAGAGGGCGGGTACTAAATGGAACAGTTGTCGTCGCCGAAGACCGGGGTGGGAGATCACGCCTGCCGGAGGGTGTGAAGCTCGGGTTCTGATGCACACGGCTCTAGCGCGTTGGCGAGCGAGGTGCCATTTCCAATCGTAGGGCAAATGACGGAGGGACGGTACTGAAGGGCTGGCCGAGGTGCATAGGACCATCGGACGAGAGGCACCGTGACGAGCTTGTACGCAGGAAGGACGTAGGTGGGCCAAGCGGAATTACCAGTCCGTCGCTAGTCGTTCAAGTAGGGTATGGAGAGTACCAGACTGATAATGGACAACTCAGCCGCGAGGCTTGGAACGTTGACGAGACACGGGGAACGTGGAGGGCCGGATGTCATAGCCGATGCAAGACGTCCGGAGAGAGATACCCTTGGGCAACGCGTATCATGCAGGCCGTCTGCGGTTGAAGAGGTATGACGAAGGGCCAAGGGAGAAGGCGGCTCATAGGGTCGACCGGCGTCTGCTTAGGATCTGGATGGAGGCGGCACACTAAAAACTTTATATCACGTGACTACTGTTATGTCAGCTATGTTCATTTAGTTCCGAACACGAACTCGAACATAATCTTGAACGTTCGCCTCGACGTCCTCTCGCTGCTCCGGCTTTTACGCTAAGCTTTTCTTTCTTGTACGACCTATAATTATGGTAGGTGCTCTTTCACTCAATAGCGGGTGTGGCTGACCCACTCGTAGTCTGTCACGCCCACTGTCATGCGCCGTCTCATGCGCGAGCTCAATGAGCTGCGAACGAACCCTCCGGAGGGCATCCGTGTAACCACGGATGAAAACAACATGCTCGACGTTACGGGCATTATTCAGGGCCCTGGTGCGCTCATTTTCTGTGACCGTTTTGCCCGGCTGACGTCGCGCAGAGGGCACACCGTACGCCGGTGGCTACTTTCGTGTGAAGTTCAAGTTCACGGACGAGTTCCCCGCCGCGCCACCCAAATGTAAGTCCCTCCGCCATGCGCCTGCCGTAGGTCACTAGAACTGACGCGCCCATGTGTTAGGCTGGTTTGCAACGAAGATCTTCCACCCAAACGTGTCTGGCTCCGGTGAGATTTGCGTGAACACGCTCAAGAAGGACTGGAGTCCATCCTATGGCATCAGTCACATCCTCGTCACCGTCAAGTGCTTGCTCATCTACCCGAATCCCGATTCGGCGCTTGACGAGGAAGCAGGGAAGCTTCTGCAGGAAAACTATGACAGCTACTGCGCGCGTGCACGGCTCATTACGAGCGTGCATGCGACGCCGAAGGTGCGCGCCTCTTGTGTTCTGTCCCGAGGGCCTCGGATTGCTCAAGTCTGCTCCGTAGGTTCCACCACCAGAGTTCTCCGACGCTGCATCCTCGTCTTCATCCTCACCACCCACCCCCGCCGCTCCCGCGCTTCCCGTTGTCCCTTTACCAGACGCGCGTGTGCCTGCAAGCACGCCGAAGGGCAGCAGCCCTCCTCTCGCGTCGCATCCGCTCCAGCAGTCCGCATCAAACAAGTTCCCGACAGTCTCTCCCCTCGGCGACCTCACTCCCGAAAAGCCTGTCCCGCTAGGCCCTGCTGACGCCAACGTCGCTGCCGTGCTACCCACGCCCGCGGCGGTCAAGGCGGTCAAGCGCGGTGCGGCAGGCGCCGGCGGCGCTCCTGGTGCAGAGAAACGCAAGAAGGCGCTCAAGCGCCTGTGAGAGCGCGGCGGGATGATCTTTTCCTCATCTTTCTTATTCCTTTCGTCCCTTCCTTTTATTCTTTCTTGCTCCCGCTGTAGTAATAATACCTTTCCTTCTGATCACCTTCTTGTCCCTGCCACTCCCCTCTGTGTGGAATGACGCGTACCCCCCTGTATCGAATTTCCAGGACCCTCCCGCCATGTGTACATACTTGCAGTCAATCCATCCATCCGTGTTGTGTCTTTTTGTTTGTTTGTGTGTAAGGCGTTGTGCACGGCGTGGTTTGGAGCCGCTTACTAGTACATCAATCCAGGTATGGCCACTTCCGTAAGGCACACGTCGCGACGCGACTCCCCTTTCTCCGACTACCACCACCAATACCAACAACACCACCACCGCCGCCATCGCCGTCGCCGTCGCCATCATGGCGTCGCGCATCCTCGCGGCCCTTGATGGGCCTTCGAATCAAGCACCGGTCGCGCCTACTTATCCGCCGGCGAGAACGACGCAGAAGCGCAAGCGCGAGTCTGCGGAGCCCAGGTCACCCGGTCCCAGCCAGAAGCGACGGGTGACTGCGATGCCGAATACACAAGGCTTGGGCACGAAACCGCCGCCCTCGCAGCTGCTCGACAGCGTGCCCTCGCCAGGTGCGTCCCCCCCTCCTTCGCACCATCGGCTTCTCCCGCCTTTCATCGGGCGGCGCCTTCTTTTCACCCGACGGATATCGACTGAACGCTGTCTGTATATGCAGACGCAACGATCCGTCGGCCGCCGTCTCCGCCGAGTTCACCGTTGCCAGTGGGTCCCGGAGCACCGCTCGCGACCCAGAGCGCCATTACGCTCCTCCGCGGGCACGGCCCGGGGACGTTCGCGCTCAACTACGATCGGGACAGCCGTGTCACACGACTGGACGTTGGCGGGGACGACCAGGCTCAGCGGTGCGTGGCCCGCTCGTCGCGGGTGGATGCTGATGCGAACGACGCACAGAATCGAGGAGTTTATGAGCTCGCCGATCGACAACTTCGCGGAGAAGATGACCGTCAAGCAGGCGATGAATTACCTCGGCCTCGAAGAGTGCGTATGCACTCCCATTTCCCCCCTTTGTTGCGCTGGGCAATGGGCTTCGTGGCTACATGCGGCTGCGGGGCGGCGTCCTGCTGGCCGCCCGCGTGCACAGGTGTATGCGCGGAGGTTGGGTACCACAAGCATGCCTTCCTGTGCCGTCCTCGCTCCCCTTTTCACGTTTCTGACACGTGTCACAGTATCCGGGACATTCTCCCCGGCATGGAAGTCCACCTTCTCGCGCACCAAGCCATCGGCGTCGCATGGTACGCGCCTTCCGCGTTCGCCACACTCGCCTTTGACGTACCACCACAGGATGCTCATGCAGGAGCGCAACGATCACCATAGGATCTTCCCGAACGCCCGCAAGCCTGATCCACCGTACAACGGCGGCATACTCGCGTGTGTCTCTATCCCCCCGCCTTATACTGGGCCACCGGATCTGACGTTCGCTTGAAAGCGATGATATGGGTCTCGGCAAGACGGTGCAGATGATTGCGACGATGGCGCTCAACATGCCGCCCGTCGGAGATAAGGTCAATAAGACGACACTCATTGTCGTGCCAGCGGCGTTGCTTCACCAAGTGCGCTCTCATGGACGTGCGCTTCATCCACTCCTCATCGTGCACCCTTTAGTGGAAGGAGGAGCTCGAATCGAAAGCGAACGACCTGTTTGACGTGCACATCCATCATGGCAGCAGCAAGCTCAAGACCGTCGAAGCAATGCGTGCTAAGGATGTGAGCCATCGTCCCTTCTTCACTAATCCTTCCACTGAGGACCGCGGCATCACAGGTGATTATCACGTCGTACCAGACGCTGAATTTAGACTTCGGGCGTCCGGACGACGACATGGATGACAAAGAGTGGGAACATTGGGTACAGCGATACGGGTGCGCCCCTCCCTTCCGCAGAAATCGGTCGCGCCACTCACTCTTCGGCAAAGGGGCGTCCTCGCTCGGATGAAATGGTATCGCGTCGTTCTCGATGAGGCCCACTTCGTCCGCAACCGGTCCGTCTCCACCTACTCGATCGTGAGCATGCGGAATCGCTAGCTTATGTTCATTCCTAGCGGTACACGCTCGAGTAAGACAGTCGCGTGCGTTCGCTCGAAGTACCGTTGGATGCTCACCGGCACACCTGTCACGAATACGCTGTACGTCTTTCATTGCTACCGGGAGCCCCTGTCCCACTTCTTTCTCACGGCGCTCTGACTGACTAGCGAACACGATAAACAGCGCAGATATTTACGGCCTCCTGCGGTTCGGGCGCTTCAGGCCGTGGAACGACTGGCCGAGCTTCGACGAGCACGTGGTACGCGTGGCTTCCGGGCGTTGAGCAAGGGCCACGCGGCTGATGGTCGTGTTTCCTCCAGGCAAGTGTCCAGCTCGAGGACGCCCCACTCGCAAGCGCACGCGCGCGCGAAATCCTCAAGCCGCTCTTCATCCGCAGGCGGAAGGATGCGCAGCTGGAGGGCAGGCCATTGCTCGAGCTTCCTCAGAAGCACATCGACATTGTCATGGAGGACTTCTCTGAAGAGGAGCGCCAGGTACGTGTCTCCGTGGCGCTGCGGGGTCAACTAGTACCCAGCGGAGTATCAGATCTACGACGACTACGAAAAGTCTGCGAAGATCAAGATTAACAAGTTCATCAAGGCGGGGACAATCGTCAAGAACTCGGCCTATGTTCTCGTGCGCGTCTCCCCTCGGCGGTTGTCGTCGGGGTACTGACAAGCCCCGCACCCCAGGTCATGATCCTGCGCCTCCGCCAGCTGTGCGGGCATCCGCACCTCATTCTTGTGTGTCGTCTGTCCTCCAGGGGTCGCTCACTGCTCAACCCCTCGCGCGCCGCTAGAGTCAAACGGACGAAGGCGAAGATTACGTGGACAAGCTACGGGGCGAAGCTGAACGCGAGCTCAGCCGTGCCATCCGGCAGAAGGGCGTGCACTGGGTCAACGAGGTGCGTCGACAGCTCGTTGCCCGTCGTCTCGCTTTGCTGACAGCTGCGTCGTACCGCAGATCAAGAAGCGCTTCCTTCGCCGCGCTCGCGTGGTCCAGCTTGATTTCGCAGACGACGCGGACGACACCGAGCTGCACTGCCCGGCCTGCAAAGATTGTAAGTCCTCTGGTGTGATGTGCGTGCTGTGATGCGGACTGAGGACTCGGATGCAGTGTTCTTGGGGAATAACGGCCGTATTATTGATTGCGGGCACGAAGTCTGCCAAGGTCGGGCCCTCTGGACCCGTCCAAACTGCCTACCTTCTTATGTGTTGCTCGACAGACTGTATCTTAAACATAATCACCTCCCCGATCTCACACAACGGCATCTTGTGTGTCCTATCCTTTGTCTCCGCACCTACACCGTGCTGATGGTTCTTGTACAGCGGGATGGGTGACGAGAACAAGAACATGAAGTCGGAGCAAGATGTCGAGAATGCGGTGGCGAAAGGTCTACGGCCGTGTACGTCTTATTTCTTTTCCCACCTCCATGGCGCATAGTGATCTCGGTTCTCCGCAGGTCCCGTTTGTAACCAAATGCTCGATCTAAACCGGAACGTGTTCCTCTCCTCCGCATTCGAACCCTCCGACAAGGAGCTGATGGCCGAGGCGCATAAAGAGAGGGAGCGCGCTCGGAGGCCGTCCGGCCGCACGGCGATAAGCCTTAGCGATGACGAGGGCTCAGACTTTGCGTTCGGAGACGTCAAGCCGAAAGTAAAGGCGGAGAAGAAGCCGGTGACGTCGATCATGGACATCGATCTGACGCTCAGTGACTCGGACGACGACATGCCAGACCTGTCGCAGATCCTGAAAGACAACCAGAAAGCGAAGGGTGAGTCGGTCCGGCGTCCAGGAATAAGCTGGCAGAGGGCTGATTGATTGTGGCGGACGTAGAGAAGGTCAAGGATGTGAGTCCTGTTAGACGATATGCTAGATTCTGCCGGCTGAGGACGCTGATGGGCATGGGACCCCGCAGGAGGACCGGCTTGACTTCACGATGCACGACGCTTCACGGCCGCTCGACGACGGTTCGGACATCGAGATGTGCGCTTTCCTTACCACCCCTCGTCTGTTGCTCAACGACTGCTCACACGCGCACCTCCCTAGGGATGAACAGCCCCCGGATTCGAGTAAGGACAAGGGCAAGGGTAAGGCAGGGAAACTCGACCAGCGCATGCTTGCGACGTGGCGGCGCGGGGACGACAACCTCGAGCCGAGCGCGAAGATGCTCGCGCTGATCCGCCTGCTGCAGGAGGCGGACAGCGCGGGGGACAAGACGATTGTATACTCACAATGTGCGCAATCTCCTTTCTTCTCTCTTTTTAGCCCATGTCTCTTCCCTCCTCCCCCGTCTTCCTCCCGCCCCTTCTTTGCACCGTTCTCTGACCCGTTCTTTCTTCCCTCTCTTCCTCCCTTCTATAAGCTGATAGGCCGCCACAGGGACATCACTCCTGGACCTCATCGAGATTCTCTTCGCGCGGTACGGCATCCAGTCCCTTCGGTATGACGGCAAGATGTCGCGCGAGCAGCGCGACCGGACGGTCGTCAATTTCCGCAAGGCGGGCAGCCAGCGCGTCATCCTAATCAGCACCAAGTGCGGTGGCGTCGGCCTGAACCTCGTTGCTGCGAACCGCGTCGTCAAGTGCGTCGTACTTTTCTGTGGCTTACTCGTCAGGCGCTGACGAAGACGATGATGTAGTATGGACCTGTGCTGGAACTACGCGGCCGAATCGCAGGCGTACGACCGTGTGCACCGGCTCGGGCAAGAGAAGGAGGTTTTCGTGAGTCGGCTCGTCGTGAAAAACACCATCGAGGAACGGTGCGTCGGCCATCCTTCTGTGCCATCTGAGCCACTGAAAATCAGTGCCAGAATGCTCCGTCTACAGGACGTCAAGACCGGCCTCGCCGATGCTGCGCTCGGCGAGGGCGGCGGCGGAACGTTACACAAGATGAGCGTACGCGAGATCAAGCTCGTGCGCTTCGTCCCGCCTCTCTATTGTGTGCACTCATGCTTACCCAGCATCCGCAGTTGTTCGGCATCACGCGCCCGCAGAACGAGAACAACCAGCGTGGGCGCGACCGTCAGACGTTCACTCAGCGGGTTCTGCCGGCGGGATATACTGTCGCGTTCGGTGGCGGGACCGCGGGCGCAGCGCAGGGACTGCTCTAAGTCGTTCTGCAAACTGGTCCCCCTACGCTCCTCTCGTTCACGAGTTTCGCCCCCAGCTCTTGCTTATTTAATTGTGCTGCCTATGACCCGTGTTGTGTGTGCTGACTCTGGACAATGTGAACCTTATAGACGGCAGCCCCTGCCCGTCCACCGTTACATCCCCGCTGAACCGTACTCCCCGTTGCTACCTTACGACCCGTATTTCTTGCTTACAGCCTACATGGTATCGTTATGTGCAGTATATTTGTCCTGTAGCATATTCGCTGTCTTCTTTTTATATATTGTTATCGAACGCGTTGTCGTGTTTGAGGTCAGATATGAGCTGGGCATCGCGTGCGTTAAGCTGGGGTATACCCAGCGGCTGGGACGCGATAGATTAATGACAGTGCAGGTGTCGCTAGCGACATGAAAAGGCTGCGGTGATTGAGCTTGAAATATAGGAAGAACGCCTGGAGTGCGGCAGTGGCAGACACAGAATGGAATGGCGTCCGGTCCTTTCGCCCCTCTCCCCATACACCACAATGCCACCGCCTCGAAATGGTAGACTGCTCAGCCCTCGCCCTTTTCCCCGCGTCGTGCAGGCATCAGAGGTAGTCACCACCACCATCTACCACCCATCCGACGACCGGTACATCTTCTACCCACTCTTCGGATGCATGGTCGTTAGGGAGCCTGGCGGAGTCAGCAGCCGTGGAATATACATTAGGCTACAGGTGGCTGCTTGCGAGGCAGTGCGCGGGGGAGGATAAGAGCGAAGATGGGCTGTACGGTTGAGCTGAACGACAGACGGGCGGTCGACCTCAACGAAATTCCAGAGCGCACTACCGTGTCTTCTAGCATGATGCGTCTGGAACTCAATATTGCTCGATCCCGTGTTTCAGAGCTTTGGCAAACGGGCCTTATAATGGCTGGACGAAGCCCATACCGCTTTGGGCTTTCACGTACACAAACTTGTACACTGTCGCTTCAAATTCTCGGTTTAGTACTTGGACAGACGAAGCACTTGCCCTTTACTACCACAATCTTGCATGCACGAGCATCTCCGCTCTTTGCTATATATGATACCTATAGCTGGAGTCTGAATATGTAATCAGATCGCCAGGGTTATTGTTCGCATGTATACACAGACAGAAGTCCAGGATCCGTTCTCGAACACAGAGCGCGTGTTACTCTTGCGGAGAGGAAAAATACCGGTCGACGATTTCTTTGAACCTAGGCGACACTTGACTGAAAACCTGGATCATCTCGTCCTGACAGGTAAAACATTAACTAGAGAAACCCAAAGATCATGCATGCGACTACGCACCCAGAGCTTCTTCTGCATCGCGAAGCCCTCTTTCGAGACGGCGAAATCGCTTTCCTCACGCACCTCCATGTCCGAGAGGAAATGCCCGTGCAATGCCTTCTCGCGATGAGACTCAGAGACCGCCGCCCACACGATTGTTCTGCTGCCCATCTCGGCCGTGCGCGCGAACAGCGTAGCGTACAACCACCACCGGAGGGCGGCGAGCCCGGATACACGCACATTCCTAGAAAGCATGGTCTTGCAGTAGCCTGGGTTGACCGTGCATGCGATAATCGGGGAACCTGAGAGGCGCTCTGCGAGCTCTCGAACGAAGAAGACATTGAGTACTACAGGCACAAAAGATTACGCCGTTTGTCGGAGGCAGACGAAATGAAGAACCCACATTTTGTTAAATGGTACCGAATTGTCATCACCCTGCGTTCATCCGTTAGCATGCTAATAGTGCCCCGTGATGGGAGAAGATGCAAGCGGATGGCTCACCCGGGTTGGCTACAATAATCTAGATCGGAGTACTTCTCCAGAACGTTCTCGCTAGAGAGTACGTCCTGGGATGGCGTGACCAGAAAGTGCGCTCCGCTGGAGACGACAACAAGACGGGGGCGTGGGGCGGTCATCGCAGACGTCTTAGCTGTCTCCATCATGCAAGGAAGGAGCAGTATTGAGAGCAGCATGCAGGACAGATCGTTCACTTGCATCCTGCGGTGTCATGACCTCGTAAGGAGAGTAAGCGCAGCGACCGAGGACCCACTTACGACTGCTCGTAGCCGTCTCCGGTGCGATTGTATATTTGCGTCGCGACAGCCGCACTGTAGACGAGGATATCCAGACGTTCCTGCTCTCGCTCGAGATTCTCGGCGAACTCGACGACTGACGAGAAGACTGACAAATCTACAGTGTAGCCGGTGATCTTGCTGAATCCCGTGGCGGTCCGAATCTCTGTCCAAGGCGTTGACGGGGGCGGCTAGCAGGGCTCGCTTGATTGCTCACCTTCTACAGTGTCTTCGCACTTTTGTATGCTGCGACAAGCAATGATGAGCTTGGTGGGTTGCATGCGGGCGAAATGTTTCGCAGCCTCGAGACCGAGACCGACATTCGCGCCGATGAGTACAACGGTCTTTCCGGACAAATCCCGAGGCTCGACTTCTGGCAGCGGATACCACTGCTTGGTATGAAAGTGGAGTTGATTCGGCTTGCCCATGGTACTAGCGAGGAGGTAGAGGAAAGAAGAGTCGCAGTCGACCGCGACGGGCGGCTGCTCTAATATAGCCCGCCATAGGACTAACACTTGCCAGCTTCTGAGAGCAGTGATCGTAACACAGAAGGTATGCAAACCAGCCCTTAGAAATCACTCACAAGACGGAACATCCGCACCTACTCGACTCTCACCATAATCGGGAAGACCCACTCGCCCAGGATCTCTGCCTCCTACCTGATCGGATGAACGGACGCGTCAGCCGCATTACCCGAGACGTGCTTGGGTGTCCTTCGCGCGCGGGTTCAAGTGGGCATGGTTCGATAACATATTACGCGAAGATTTATGAGTGGGCTCTGGTGTCGGCTCGTCACCCGAGCCGAGGGAAGAACGGGCGAGCACCGCATACTGGTCGACAAATCAGCAGCACGTAAAGCATAACACCCTCCTCATGGGCTGCGGCAGCGAAGCTGATGAATGGTGGCGTCCAGGAACACAAGCTATGGTAGGCGAGGTACAGTAATGGGAAGACACGAAGTGCTTGAGCACGTCGAAGTGACCCACGGCTAGTAAGGCGCTACCTTTAAAATAAGCGTGGCTGTGTTCCGTTCCGGGTGATTTAACCCGGCTTGTCCCAGAGAATTCGCGAGGCTTTTCTCCTTATTTGGTAATCATTGCGCCTACGAGGGATGGCCCCTGAGTGCGAGGCAACCTTCCTGTTTGGGACGCTCGGCGCCTACGAGGGACGTGCTCCTGAGGGCGAGGCAACTTTCCTGTTCGGGACGCTCGGCGCCTACGAGATACGAGCTCCTGCGTGCGAGGCATCCTACCACGGTAGCCTCGGGAGGAGAGCCTTGTCTCTCCCGTCCTTTCCTCTTGCTCAGGGGAGAAGATCGTTGCCTTTCATACATAGCTATCACCTGCATGTCCTTACTACCTTACAACAAATACATATCCCGGAAACGAGAAACTAGACAAGAGCTCTCTCAGGTCTCTGCCTCGTTGCCATGTAAGCAATCATATCCTCATCACCCAAGCATCTGCCCATTGTCCATTCAGTGACCGTTGTCCCTGTTGATGCTCGAGCAAATCCATCGGGTGGCGCAATGGGCAGGGTCAGACAGTACATGTCCCACGTGGTGCGTACCTGGTCCGGACGGTAGCCGCAGGGTCGTTGGTGAGAGAAGGGTCATATCTGGAACCCCCTCGCGATGTATTTGCTGACAAGGTGACCCACTCTGGTATTCAGATGACTAACGGGCTGCCGACCTTGTCGCGACAGCGTTAGGTCCGGGTACAGCAATGTCAGATCATGGACGGTCACTGCGTTCATTACTAGGGTGGTCCAGAAGTCGAGGACTACTTCGAACGGAGTGGCAGCGTGCGTACACACGATATCGATCTTGCGTCCTCGTTCTTCATGTCGGAACTTCAGCACTCGAGAAATAATTCCCTTGTTAGATGACTTTGAAGGATGATGCCAAGCATCTGCCACGAGGATATCTGGCACGTATCCTTCTTCGAACAGACAAGCCATGACGATTGCGAGACCATCTTCGTGACAGTAGATGTCGAGGTCGCCCGCCGTCCATGTCGGAGTGTTTGTTGGGGAATAGGTCATGATGAGGTGCAGGACCCATGACCCGGACAGCACTGCACGTGTGTTGCCCATCGCTGTCCGAAACCGAGTAGGGTTGTTGAAATATGGTGAGAGTGCCGTCTCCACCCGGTTTGCCATGAGAGATCCGACATCGGCATGTAAGGTCGGATTGTCGTGCAGTATCCTTGGCAGCATCGTTGCGAGACGTTGCAGACTTTCGTTCGACAGATCATGCAATTCGGCCATGCCTTACTAGTATCGTCTGTTAGTCTGCGCTGGAGTGATTTGTGCCAGGTACATACGACGTACTCGGTCTTCCGGTGTCTGCGCGTCAACTCGGGTCAAGTGGCTCTAAGTACTTTTCGCGCATTACTCGTCTCGGTCAGGTCTCACTGATTAGCTGTCGCTGACTGCGGACAGCGGGCGCTGCTCGTAGGTCGAGGCTGCATGCTCCGTCTTCTCTTTCCACCATGAGCGTAGGTCCTGCGTCCGAGGGAGCGATCGTCCAGTGAAGGACCTGCCACGCTGTTGTGGCCACGGGAAGCTCCCTTCGGCTGCTATTACATGCAAACACTTGTCCCCTTCCCTGCCCCAATCTCCATCACACTCCCTCCCATCCGCCCCTATCCAGCCCTATCCCCGCTCCGCTCATGGAGCGTAAAATCCCGACCGACTGGCAGCGTGCTCACTTGAACGGAGTCATGCCAACATACGTTAGTCGCACGTTGCGACACTCAATTGTAGAGTCGAATCACGGTGACGAACTGCAGAACAGCGTCACTGAAAGACAGATCGACAAAAGCGATGGGATGGTCGACAACGGAGTTAGGAAATGCGACTGGCATGAACCGAAGGCGTGCAGTCGCATGCAGTAAAACTAGTCAACGTACCTAGGCCGTAGAAGGAAGTAGAGGCGGAGGAAACGTAGAGGTTAATCTGGAGGGCGTGAATCGATGACGACGTTCGCTTATTATTACTCTCAATCTATCGTTCGCGAACGCGCAGAGGAAGAAGACATGGGATCGCGAGAAATATACGGCTTTGAATAATAAGTGGTGGTCCGGTTAAGAACGCATGAATTCGAGGAGCGCATGTCTGCGTCTGCAGATCACCCGGTGATGCCCCGGAGGGGCCGTGTATAATATTTATTAAATAATAAGTTATCAAATTTATCTATCGCCCTCCTTCAAGTCCGCTTCGCCGAGCCGCACATACAGCTATGCCGTGTTTTGCTCTCTTATTCATCCGCTTGCTAGGACGCCTTCTTTCACTGGGCGATGGGTTGTATATTTCACGTTTGGCGCGTAGCTGACGGACCAGTCAACGAATTCGCCAAGCGATTTTGCTAAGGGCTTCGCCGTCGTCCGCCAGTGTTATGGGTGACGGTGTCCGCGCTGGCACTATTCATCTTACTGCTTGCGTTCTCTCATCTACGGACTCCGACCAACGAGCGTATTGTTTGGTAGACGCTCAAGCGATCTTTGGTCAACTTGAATGTCCCATCAACATATGCATCAGCCCCACAACGAATCAAGTTGGGCCTACCCAGGCGACGGAAGAGGCCTCGAATAAGCAGATGAGAGTAAACATGGCTATAAGAATAAATGTGTTTACCAGAACAAATGTGGCTACGACACTGAGAGAACAATAGAAGGCGGCCGGCCACGTGGTTGACCACCCTCACTGGCAGCCTATAAAGCCCGCCTGCCCCTCGGATCCGTGCCACTGCTTTTCTCTCCTTCAACTCCTATCATCCTCTGAACTCCTCGAATCCCTTATACTTCTTGCCAAGATGCTCGTGTTTAGGAGCGTCGTCGGCATTCTCGCCGCCGTCGAAGCGCTTCTGCTCTCCATGTTTGAGCCGTCGATCCCCCCAGCTTTTGCCCTCACTCTTGCCTTTGATGCACTCTCCGCCGCTCTCATCAACCCCGTCAGCACAAAACCCGGATTTTTTCCCTTCAGCCTTGCCAAGATCTCCCCCCTCCTCAGTACTGCAGACCACAATATTGCCACGATGCTCGACGTAGAGCTCGACATGAGCGACCTTCTTCGCCTCATTAGCTCGAGTCATGGCACCTTCCATATCGCCTCCCGTGCTCTAGGCTTAGACTCTGTCACTATCGACCGCACATTTTCTCCTGCTCCCACAAATTCGGCTATCGGCTTGGCGCATGCTCTTGAGAACATCCCTCTGGCGGACCCAGTGCAGGGCCTTGGCGTACTCTGCCTCGACGCTGCTCCCTTCGATCTCAGAGGCGATCCGTCTAACCCGCTTTGTTACGATGCTTTCCTCTCCGGCAGTACTCCCGACGAAAGCCATTCATCTTCGCCGCCACCGCCATCTTCTGCCCACAATGGGCCCGTCATCACCAAGCCACACACAGTTCCCGATGGCACTGTGTCGTCTACACCTTCATCTTCTGCTTCTGACGAGCTTAAATCGATTGCAATTCCTCTCGAATCCGGCACTGGCGTCCTTGACGAGTTTATTTCCGCTCTGCGCGGGCGGGGTTGGTCTGTCATCCAAGAGGTCTTTGTCTTGGCTATCATGACATTTCTGCTACACTGTATGGAATATTGGAACGGCTTGAAGCATTTGCTCGCGTCCAATGAGGATGTAGCCGCGTCGGACGCCCCTGGTAAGTTCCTGTTTCGCCAAATGATGTTACAGTATCTCATGTGTGCGTGATAGCTGTCATCGAGGAGGTTTGTCCTGCTGCCCTTGAAGTAATCAACTCCAATATCCCAGCGGTTGGGCGCGAGTTTTCTTCGACAAAACTCAGTGCTCTCGCTGATGATTCCGGATCGATCGACATAGCTCCATTCTGTACGGACAAAGTCTTAGTATTTTCTATCTCAAATTATCTTATTTCTCTTCCAGCTGTCACACCCCAAATTCCGTTCACTAAGGCTGCTGTCGACTCCTCCGAATCACCTATACGTGAGACTTCGTCTTTGTGATAACGCCAATAGCTCATGCCCCTTTCCAGTCCCGGATATCACACTTCTACCTTCATCTAGTTTGGGCGACGCTCCCTTTGTTGAAGAGGTTGAGCGCACCGGACACATCCTAGCTGAAGGGCAGTCCTCTATCGTCGTGCCAACACTCTCGTGCTGCGATTCATCCGAGTCTTCGGATGTCGAACGCGCCGAGACGGTTCATGACGAAGAGCAGGCAAATACTACTGTTTCATCTTCATGCGCGGATATCCCTTCTCCAGTCTCGCACGCTGACGCTCCGTCTCTTTCTGTGACGCGCTCTGCGATGGCTGAATCAAAACTGAACCAAGAAACCACGTCCCTTTCACAGGCAGCTACGTGCTGTGATCCGCTCGCCCAGCCTGTTGAACGCGCTGCACAGAACGCGAGTGGAGAAGACCCAAAGCAACCAGAAGCTGGTCCTTCGCAAAACGGTGATTTGGATGTCGTAGGGCACTCGACGGATGCCGACTTGGGACGGGACGACGAGTACGGGACCCTCGCACATCCTGCGGCATGTGATGCTCCGCCTGCAGAGACTGTCGAGCACACTGCGCAGATCTCGGACGAACATGAGTTCGAGCAACCCGAAGCCGGCCCTTCGCAGAACGGCGATTCGGACTTTGCAGCCCCCGACACAGCTCCCTCCGACCCTACCTCTAATATCGAGGAAGCTGGTTCGTCCATGGAACCCCAAAAAGAAAAGAATGGGCGCTTTTCGCGCGGTGAGGTCTATCACCGGCTGGCAGAACAAGGCATCGGTGAGCATGCTTGGCGTACCCGTCTGCACGATGCTGATTTGTTCCTATGGCAGATGCACCCGTGCTCACCATGAAGACCAGGCGAAGAGGAAACCGCGGCAAGAAGCGTCGCTCTAACAACCCTGCGCCTGACACTCCTGCGTCTAATTTTCCGGGGCTCGCTGGAACCGCCATGGCCATCGCAAACCGTCATCTTGCAGCTACTCAGTGATCGAGGTTGAGAAACCATAGTATATCCTCATCGATTTAAGCTACCTGCGTTTTCCGTTCGTAGCTTTCGCGTTGCTATTTCTGCTGTCTTGAACCAATGCACGGACTAAGCGTGTCCGAATTGCGCATAGCATAGGACGGGCGTATAACACTGTACCGTACGCGCGCGACTGCGGGACTCTGGACTGTTACTGTAGATGGGTTGTGCTACTGTACTGTAGGTGTACGATACATGTCCCCGTAATTCATAGCGTGTTTGATACAAAACACCGGTATCTCAAACTCCATGGTCACCATAGTGATGAGGGACACGCGTTCAGCAAGCAATATGCATGCTTGACCCAGCCTAGAGTCCCCTCTGCGTTCACGTTCGAGGATTCCCCTCCTACCGCCGCCCTACGCAACGGCATCTGCTTATTCCCGAACTGACGTACCCCATCTCCCGCACCCAGTCCCGTTAGCAGAGTACAGTACTTTATCAAAGCCTGACTCGAAGGTGCTCCCACTTTCCCCCCAACCGGAGCTTGTCGTGCTACTATAGTGTACAACGAGGTTGGTAGTGCGACCCGGGCCGGTGAGGCACCGCCCCGCTGACGTTGTATACTTGATCGAGGAAGATCCAGCCTAAGGCGTCCAGGCTCGTCTGTGCAGTGTCTGTGCCGGCGGCAGCTTCCCACAGCGAGCTCGTTTGGTTGGGGGTGTCCGGAGGCCCGGCCTGGGTCGAGCCGCGCGGGCGGGCGGGCTCAACCACAGACCACGATTCGCTCGCAGGAGTGGGAAGCTGGGGAGCGACGTGGTCCCAGATGAGTGCCTATGGAGGTAGAAATTGCCAAGTTGTATGCTAGGGTACATACACATCTGACAGAGGCGAGTGGGAGGGTACAAATAAGTACTCGTACTGGCGTGGCAAACAGCAGTGCGACAGGCAGACAGGAGAGGAGACGAGGGGAAAGAAGAGGAAGAAAATGAGCGGTGCGACTCGGAGTGGCTGCTCTCGTGCGGAAGCTGCCGGCGGCCCCGCTCGGCTGGACCTCAGCTCCGACCTCGCAAGCTCGGCCGAACCCTCCCCAACCACTGGCAAAGCAGTGCACAACTTCGCCGAGTCGCGCCATGCCTTCCTTCTATCACTGAACCCGCTCCCCCATGCGCCTCGATTTTTCGGTTTCGTGCCATACGGTCCAGTCCTAGAACCCCCGGGGCGTGAAGAAGGTATGCAATCCTCCGAGGGTCCGTACTGTTCCGCGATCTTGTTGTCTGACGAGCGTTTTTCATAGGCTACTCCCTACCGGCCTCGCATGTATCGAGGATTCGAGATACTGTACGCCGGTCTTCTCTATATCTGTCATACCCAGCCATCCAAGCGGCGATCGGGCGTGTAGCAGCAGGCAGGGTCGCCGCTAACGCTATGCGCACTCGCTGTTACATTGTTGAGCTGCCTGTTCCCTTTCCTAACGCACGCCTTTGAATTGCACTACACTTACGTCACAGTGTCTTCTTCGGCTGAGTAGAGCACGCTTTCAGCACGTTCACATGATGTCGCCATCGAAGGAGGTGCGGTCTACTGTCGGTGACGGACGCCCCTGGAGGCTGTTAGCCACAGGGGCTGGTGCCTGGACCACGTAAGCATTGCGCTGGTCTTGGAAAGGTCGGCTTTGCAGACGCGGCTTAGAGCTGGATAATACGACTCTTTCGTAACGCAGCCGAACGATTGCCGGCAAGATTATACAGCTTAGGGGGTAAGCGTCTGTTAATGCCTCGCACGGGATCATAGCAGGTGTGACGCCCGGTCTCCGAGCTGGGCGTGGTGCCGTGACCGCTCATCGTCGCATGGCTTATTACTAGACAGTCCTGAGACCTTGCATCCCCATACTCTCCATCCCCCGAACTATAATGGACCGCGGCATACTCAGCAAAAGGTGTGTTTAAATAGCCCACTGGCCGTCCTAACTTTGACAACGCCTTTGGCTACGAAGGTCAACGCACGATGACCAGCTCTCTGTCCGACCCGTCAAGCCCACTGGCATCAACGGGGATGTCTCCATCATTCCCACTCCGCTGCATCCTATTTCCTTGATTCCCGTAGAGGTTATCTCTTCCATCTTCCTCGCCTTCGCGGAAATAACCGATACGCTTTTCAACTTAAAATGGGTGCCCCTCATGCTTGTCTGCCGGCGCTGGCACGACGTTGCAATAGGAACGCACGCCCTCTGGTCCTTCGTGGACGTTGGGTTCCGCTTCCCCTTTACCGAAGACGCGCAGCGGTTTGCAATGCAGAAGGCACGCGCAAAAGAACACCCAATGCATGTTCGCCTCAGCTCCTTTCCTGGCCTTGACCTCCGTACGGAACGCTTCGGCCCGTTTTTCTGGAACCCAGCGACACTGCAGTCCTTTCATGTGCGCGCAGAGACGTCTGCAATATGTCGCAGCGATATTCGGGAGATGCTAGAGAAGATGGCGATACATGAGCACCCTCGCGTACAGTCGTTCACGGTTGACGTCGCTAACACCGTCTACAACGGATTGTCATTCTCTGGCTTTAGTAGGCTCTTCTCAGCTCAGTCGCTTCACAACGTCCGTGCACTCGCCTTGACAAACGTCCCGTTCACACAAGCTACTGTGAACATCCACCAGCTGTCTACCCTTGTCGATCTTCGTCTCGCATTCTCCCACGAGCGCGATTGCCCCCTCTCCTCCATCGTGTCTATTTTATCCTCCTGTCAATCTCTTCAGAACTTTACCCTCCGTATTGACGATGGCGAATACGCTACCCCTCTCACAACCAACGAGGCGCCCGCTCCCACTCACGTCTCCTCGTCGATCCAGACATTCGAATTGAACGGCGCCTGGACAACCTGCTACGATCTCTTCCGACGCATCAAGCTCCCCGCCTCGACCAACGTCGACTTGAATATCACGAGCCTCCGCATGTGCCAGTTCGCGCCGAGCGTCCTTCCTGCCGTCATTCCTCGCCTCACTTCCACCGCCTCGTGGTCCGCACGCGGTGGTGGCGCTATTAGCAAGAGGTCTACAGACCTCGTCCTCCAACCCACCCCCGACGCGCCCGCGAGGCTCGTGCTGCGGTTCGTCAACTTCTTCGAGCGCGAGGGCGTGCGCGCATCGGAGTGGGTAACGGCTTTCTCAGACCAGTTTTCCCGTGTAGTAGAACTCAACTTCGACTCGGACGTTCACGTCAACCCGAATGTTCTCGCCGGCATTCTGAAGCTCCTCCCGACGCAGGCCATCGTATCTCTCTGCCCGAACGCAGTCGACGTTGTTAACGCGCTTGCGACAGCACTTGCTCGAATCACAGTGAATGATGGGCGGCCGACCGTTCGCTGCGTTGTCTTCAAGCTTCCAGCTGACTTTACGGCTGCGTGCCTTGACCTCACTGCACAGACGGCCTTCCGCTTTGCGCGGCTCGGGCCTTTTGACATCGTCGTCAGCGCCGGAGAGCGCTCGATCCAACCCGTCGGTGCGAGCGAGACGCTTGACGTGGTGCAGGCGGCATTGAGAGAGGGGCTCGGACGCGGCATTGAAAGTGGCTGTCTTTCCTTGCCTGGACGACCTATGGCGGACGATAAGGCGAAGGCGTAGGGGACAATGATGATCTTCTATCAGTGATTACTGTACTCGACAGCGCTGTTAATCGTTATCCTTGTAGGAAATGGTCGTGTCTTTATGTCGACTCTTCCTAGCATCTACTTCGGAATCACACTAATGGACGGTTCCCTTTTGCACATGTCCGCGATAAGTCCGGTCGCCGTAACTTGATAGACTGGGGCGTAGTAGGAGCGGTCGTGATCAGCTCACGCCGCCAGAGTCGCCCGCGATATCCGTGTCCTCCGAGGCTCACACGTCCACGATGACATGGTCATGATGGTCATGAAGGGTAGCAATGCGACCCTCAGCTACTGACGGGAGGTGCTGTACTTTCTTCGTTTCGGATTTCGTCGTAGTTTCTGGTGGAAAATCCATGTCGAGTCTAAACATGCGACGTACTAGTACTGAGCGCGGGCAAGAGCGCGGGCTCGTGCTACGCTCGTCAGGTTCCCCTTGCCCTGCTTTTCAGGTTATTGGTACCTTGACTATTCACCTCTGTCTTCATGTGTAACGTCTTGAGCTAAATGAGCCGTCAAAGGGGAAGCCATAAAGTAAATGATGCAAGGCATACTGTAAGTGGCAATTACAACCGCAGCAGCCCGTGTGCGCGGGTCACCGAGTCCGGCGTCTCGGTCCCTACATGAACCGGAAGCATGCGCTTACAAGGTCTAAGCGTCGCTCACGCGCATTGACAATGACAGCGCGGACTACCTACTAGTACGATTTCACACTCTCGGACTTCCGGCACAGCCGTCAGCTAGCTCGCACCCACTACCAATCGACCTGACAATGATCATCACGTTCACCGAGTTAGCCAAGATCCTACGCAGGATAGCGTGCTAGTGCGATGACACTTCTCGGGACGCAGAGCCGCCCTCGGTCAGCTGCGCGTCAAACTATCACGAGCATCATGCCGGAAGCGTTGGGATAAAGTATGTTTGACGCCTCTCAGCATTGCCAAGTTACCCGCCACCCCACGTCCTGAACCCCGATCTTGCCCATCATGACGACTATACTCGACGACGACCTCTTCAAGCACGCCGAGCGCGTAATGGGCAAAGTGGTGGTGCTCACAGGTGTGTTGCGCTCGTCTGCGGCGTTCGCGGGAGGCTGACGCTTGCTAGGCGGAGGGAATGGGATCGGGAAGGAGACGGCGAAAACATTCGCGAAATATGGGTACGCTGTTGTCCTGAGGACGTACCAGCCGGCCTGAACGGTCTCAGTGCGAAAGTTATGATCGGCGACTTGGACACCATCGGTGGAGAAGCCACGGTCGCCGAAATCCAAGCCAACGGAGGGTGCGTGCTCTCGTGCCTCCTCAAACAGCCGCCCTCAGCCATCGACCAGCGAGGCCGCCTTCATCCTCTGCGACGTGCTCAACTGGGATGATCAAGTTGCCCTGTTTGACTGTGCAATAGAGCGCTTCGGGTCCGTTGATATCGTCGTATGTCTTCCTAGCGATGTCTAGCCTCGAAGACGCGCCAACGTCTCCCTAGGTTGCTAATGCAGGTCTCACCGAGCGCGGTGATGTCTGCCAAGGCATTCTGCATTCCAAAGACGGACGGCCGCAGCCACCGCCGCTACTCACCCTCCGAGTGAACCTCGTCGGCGTGTTCTACAGTAACTCCCACGCTCTCTACCTCGAATGCACCCTCACCTACTCTCGCGCAGCCTGCGACCTCGCACTGTACCACATCAAACGGACGCGGACTTCCAACGACCTCAAAGCCATCGTACTCCTCGGCTCCATGGGTGGGACTTTCGTGGCCATTGCGGCCGTGTGCTTGCTCAGCGTTCCCCGTAGCATCCTGGCAGTCCATCCCACGCGGCCCGGAGTACTCCGCCTCCAAGCATGCCGTGCTAGGCCTCATGCGCTCTCTACACCGCGTCCTCGAACCCGAACACATCCGCCTCGCCGTCATCCATCCCTGGTTCGCCGGTACGCCACCCCTCACCCCCTCCCTCTCGTATACCCTAAACATACCCACAGACACGAAGATCGTTCCGACCTCCGTGAAACTTGCGCTTGCGGGGATCCCGCTGACACCCGTCCCGCGCATCGCCGGCGCGATCTTCTGTGCCGCGACAGAGCCGGACCCCACGACGAGCGGCTGCGCATGGGTGCTACCCGATGATGGGCCCGTCTTCCGCCTCGCGCGCGAGGAGCTCACGACAGGCGTGTACGCGCTGATCAACGCCCGTGCGCAGCGCGCGCAAGGGTGCGTCGTCCCGTCCCGTCCCGCCTCGCACTCACTTACCGACCGGTTGACTGCCCTCGCCGCGCAGAGTTGTACAGAGCATTGTCCTCACGTTCGCGTTCTTCCGCGACATCGCGCGCATCGTCGGCCCAGGGAAAATCGTCGTCGCATTCCTGGCCGCCGCAGGCGCACTCGCGGTGCGCCGCGGCTTCGTCAAGCTGCCGTTTTGAGGCCATGAGCTGCCGGGACAGTGCCCGCCTCGAGACAGTTGTCGAGACGCTTGGCTCGAGGCCGCTGTCTGGACACTTACCTCAAGTCCGCCGTCGGGCCGCTTACCTCGTAACGTCGTCGAGATACTTGCGATCGCCCCGAAGGCGCCATCGAACATCTTTGTTGTATACGTCCGCCAAGGGCCGGGTTCGATCTACGACATTCCTATGTATAGCTGCTCGATTTCCCTATTCTCTCGCCGCCGAGCCGTATACGCGTACACCCTGTCAATTATTTCCCGACGTCCCGGGGAGATTGCCTCGCGCGGCAAGCGGTTTGCTGGTCCTGGAATCCGTTCGAGCGCGGGCCTTACAAGTCTCGGGGGCCGGGACTTCAGTCGATGACGCGGGTGCGCGCTTAATGACGTCATTTCATTTCGGGTTCCGTGATGTGCTTCAACACCATACAAAGCACATTCAGCTTGCGCTTCCTAGGCGGGAAGATCCGCACGCGCTACTGAGCTGTCTCGCAAGATCGGACGAGGCGGGCACTCTGAGTGTGGGCGGGAAGGGGAGACGTACAGGGTATGAGGTGCATATTACCAGAAATAAGGAAAACACGGGTATAAGATACAAGCGAGAGCGACGGATGTATGCATGCGACGAGCCACGAGAGAGAAGTACAGGTACAAGTCCGATTAGACCACGAACGAACGAATACGAGACCAGCGCGGGCGAGCCAGACAGATCCTACACACGAGAAGACGGTTCGCCCCTTCTACACTTTCCGCTCCTCCCCCTTCCGTCGCCCTTGTTTTTGCCCTCAGCCGGGACGAGCTCGCCGTCACACACGAGGCCGACGCGCAAGTACCGCAGCACGTCGCGCGGGTGTCGCCCACGCATGAATGCGGTCTGCGCGGCGGCGGACATGACGAGCGAGTCTAGCGCCCGGCCCTTGGCGTGCGCCTCGCGGACGAACGCGAGCACGGCGTCGAAGCCTTCCCTGCCGTCTTGTTCTGCACCCGCATCTCCCGCCGACACGCAGCGAACGACGACGGTGCGAACGGGCGCGGGGCCGTCTGGCCTGTCCAGCTGCTTATCGAGAGCGCTGACGATCGCTTTCGCGTGGCGGTTTGCACCGGGTGCGCCAAAGGTGAGCTCGAGCGTCGCGAGCGGGGGTAGGGCGGGGACGACGGTGGTCCAGATGTCGGTGCGGGAGTCTTGGTGCGCGGGCGCGCAGCGAAGGGCGTGTATGCGGCCGGGGAGCTTCGTGAGAAGGTGCGGGAGGAGGAGTGCAAGGACGGAGGCGGTGTCGGAGAGTCCGCGTGGGTAGAAGTCTCGGAAAACGAGGCGGATGCGGCCGTCTGTGTCCGTCGCGGGTGCACCGGTGGGCGGGCCGTATGTGAGCGAAAGGTCGCGCTCGCGGAGCGCGAGGGTCCAAGCGAAGGTCTTGTCGCGCTCGGGGAGGTAGTCGAGCGTTTCGGAGAGGTCCGTGCGCATGAACTTTGAAAAGGTCGGAGCGAGGAGCGCGGGCGATGGCACGTTTGGCGCAATGGTGAGCTCGGTGGTGCGCGGGAGACGCAGGCGGCGGAGCAGCGGTCGAAAGACGGACTCGTCGCCGCTGAAGCGGACGTGCTTAAGAGGGGCCGCGACGGGAATGGTGTCCGGGAGCCCGTCGGTCGGCAGCGCGAGCACACAGCCGTCGGCGTGCAGCGCGAAACGTTCGAGGACGCGGCAGTGTTGCAGGAGGTGCACGACCGCGGTGTAGCGCAGGACGTACGGGCTCGCCATAGCGACGGAGAGCTCGACGTCCGTGAGGTGCGCCAGCGCGCCGATGCCGGTCAGCTCGCGCGTGAAGTACACGTTTGCGAGCCGCAGCACACGCAGGCGCGGCATCACGGCCGGCGCGATGAGTTCCGGGAGCACGTCGACGTGCAGCGAGCCGAAACCGCCACCTGCGCTCGTGTCGATCGAGAACGCGCGGAGGTATGGGTGCTCGACGGCGGCCATGCGCGCGAGCACGCGGTCAGCGCGGATCGAGCGCGATGCGGCGGCACCGGCGCCGGGGTCGAGTCCGGCTTCAAACGCGCAATTCGCAAGCGCGGCGGGGCTCCAGAAGAAGCCGCGAGGAAAGTCCTCGAGTAGCTGCGCCACGTCGCGGGTGAGGTTGATCCGGACGTCGAGCGGGTGCTCCTTCGCGCGTGCCACTTGCGCAGTCAGGCGCCGGCGGACGGCGGATCCACAGGCCGCATCGAACCCTACGCTGACGCTGCTCCACAACACAGGGCTCCCGAGAGCGATGGCGCGCCAGCGGCGGCAGACGAGCATCAGGTCCGTCCAGGTGAGTGCTGCGAGGCTGTCTGTTGCCGCAGCGTAGGCGAGGAAACATTGCGAGAGTATCTCAAAGGGCAGGCGTGAGATGGGCGAGTCATGGTTAACTGGCCTCGTGAGCGCGGGGCTGCGGAGGGCGGTCAGCGACGCGGGAGGGCAGATTACCCGCGGGAGCGCACCTTGGTGGAGGGGACGTGGCGGGAAGCGGGCTGGAGAACATCATTGCGCGCGACGAGCGGGGCGATCCGAGACAGGATCGCTGTAATGACAATGCGAAGGGGGGGCGCGGGGTAGCGGGGAAGTCTGCAGACGCGGGTCGGGGGAAGAAGCGAAGAAGGGTCGAGTGCGAGGACGCACTTATATACCCTGAGTTTACCCTTTTCCTGTCTCACATGCCGGATACGAAAAGCTGACTTCCCATTCAATGCGGCGGAGGCGCCAGTCCATCGTGAACACGCGATCGCGCGCGCAGAGTGTGACCCGGGAAGAGGGACGCCAACGACAAAGGCGTGCACACGCCGCCCGATTGTGGCGCGGACTTCTCGCGTTACAGCGTATCAGAAATTTACCTGGGCGATGCCGCGAGCTTGAGAATGCAGACGCTATGTAAGGGAGGAGGCATGTGAGCGAAGTTGATGCTTTCCGACGAAAAAGAAGATCATCGTCTAGAAAGAGGCGCGAGAGACAAGACCCTCCGTGTCGCCCGTTTCGGCGTCAAGTGACACGTCGCATGTAGCCGAAAATCGCGCCCGAAATCGTCCCACTTGTCTTCCAGCTCCTCATCCCATTTCAATTGACGATAGTGCGAGTGCTATCGCGTCATGCCGAACTGTGCAGTTGTTACATGTCGAACTGCCGTGGCCCTGCGTTTTCCGCCCCTCTGAATCCGAGCCGTGATCTTGATGTGATAGTAATGGAAGGGCTGCAAATGCATGCCCGTGGCGGAAAGGTATATGTAAGGTTCCTTGTCTGTAGCCTGCATGAATGTAGCGTAGTTAGCCCGATTAATCCTCCTCGTCTCTCATTCCATGGCATTGATACATTGATTTCCCTGCGTCACAGCCGAAGAACTGTACACGACCTCGACCGCACTGCGGGCCCTGACGTCATATCCCGCCTCCGACAAGCTCACAACTCAATCCACCGCCTGCGCAATTAGTTTTGCGATCCCGATCTATTACTTATGTCCATCTCGCCCGTGCTTCTGTCCCGCAAGCTCAGCCAGGCACCTCGTCATGTTGATACTTCTGTATACACGCAGGACCACGGGCAGCATCACATCGGTGAGTTCGCTCCACTTTGCGGCGCAGGAAACCCGTCGATAAGCCGAGCTATGTACAGAGTCCGCTCGCCCTCGGAGTCCAACCGTCGCCGTGTAAATCTTTCGCTGAGCGATCCTTCCCCGCTCTAGTTTGCTCCATAGTCCGCTTGATCCCAGCGCTCGGACTCAGCCCGATCGACGACCCGCGCCTCGTGAACACCGTGACCATCGGGAGCGCCTAGCTTTCATGAAGACGTCTTACCTTTCGTTTGCGTCGGGTAGGGCGGGAGCGCGGAAACCCGCACGACGGAGGCGGGGGCGCTCAGGATCCGTGCAGTGCAGTGCCAGCGGAGGCGCTCAAAAACCTTGCAGCGCTGGGGGGCTCGCGAGAGGCCGCGCGGTGCTGGCGGGGGCGCTAAAGGCCGCGCAGCGCTGGTGGACGCGCGAAGAAGCCCATGATGCCGGCGGTGACGCGAAAGACTGCATGGCCAGGGCAGGCTGCATGGCGCTAGCAAGGGTGCGAAGTTCCGCACGGCGGTGGTGAGGGTGCTCAGGACCTCCATGGCGTTAGCGGGCGCACTCAAGACCGCGCAAACGGTGGCAGGGGCGCAAAGGACTGTACAGCGATGGCGATAGCGGCGGCACGAAGGGCTTCTCGGTGGTGGCGCGAAAGGCTGCTCGCCGGCGGCGTGAAGAGCTACAAGGAAGTAAAGGCGCTCAAGACCCCATGAGGATAGCAGGTGTGAGAAATCGTGCTTCGAGATCGGACAAGCTCGCGAAGCCATCGCCGTTATCACCCAGATCCGCACAATAGCAGGCGCATACTCTGCACAAACGGGGCTAAGACAGCGGCGGGGTTAAAACAGCGGCTCGAGAAGGACCGTGCATACTGCACGTGCACCGTCGACTTTCCGTCCTCGACGCCGCTATCATGATCACAGAGTTATCGCGGGTCTAAAGGCACTGTTCTTCGGTTTGATATCGGTGGAGAGTGTGCCGTGCATCTGGAAATGGAGGCATTGCAACGTAGAATGAGAGCGCCAGGCGCGGCACTGGCGGTGGTGATGGTCAAGTGACGACCTGAGTTCGAGACGCGAGCGGACTTTGGTTCAGAGCCGGATATTTACGCTCCGACGCTCGACGGCCAACCCTCTTTACTGCTTCTCAAGCTCCACGGCCATCCATTCAGCGTCGACAAACAATAGTACTCCATCTACGCTCTGACCCGCCCACGCACATCCGATACAAGCAATAAGAAAGCGACATCAGCGACACCAGCATACCGCTGTCCGGGTGTTCGTCTCATGCCATCTTAAACCTGATCCGCTGGACCACCGAACTCCGTTCGACATTTGGAGCTGCTGTTGATATACTCGAACGCTTGTTCAAATGTGCTCCGGGCCTGAGGCGCTTCATACCAACCATCGCCTGCAGCTTCGTCGGAAACACAGCGCCGCGACGCTGGCTTAGCACACCGCACCGACACGGGTCCGCCCTGGCATGCTGCGCCTTTTCCGCTAAGCTCAGTTGTGAGGATCGCACGCAGCTGCGCCGGTGCAGCAGTTGTGCTTCCTCGACGCCATCCATGTCGTTTTCATCGCGCTACTAGGCTCGCTCCCCTTGGCGCAACTGCAGGCCATCCGCGCTCCTAAATCACCTACCCTACCGGTGGTGCTAGCTCGAGCGGTGCTCCCCCAGGCACAACGATGCGAAGACGTACCGAGAAAAGCTCTTGCTGCCTTAGATCTCCGACACCTCGTTCTTGTCACCTTCTATGCACACACCATGCTCGCCGTTGCTTCGCCCGATAACGCAGGCACGGCACTCGTGGCAATGCCACGTTCCGATCGTGCGACTACGGTACTTCGAGAGCACAGCCTGTACGGGGCGCTCACTTCTGCTCTCCTCGATGGGACAGCGCCGTTTGACGGACGTCCCGACTATCGCCGCCGGCGCCGCCGCGCTGAATCAGCGCTTCGTGCTACCACCAGGAATCTGCCCGCATTACAACATACCCAGCCCTCATCTCCGCAGGTACACCGCACGACGCGCTCGAGCCTCTTCCGTGGCACACACGAGCAGTGAGTCCGCATCCCCGCTATCGTGCGGGAACAGAATCCGGTATTAGGTCGAGGCGCGGTCAATAACCAACTTGCGAACTTGAATGCGTCGTATGCGTAGGAAAAGAAACCGGACTGCTGTCCCATACGTATGATACAGTGCTTTATATACGCGCAGATCGGCTCTATCGATGATTACCTATGACGCCTTAATGTGCAAGGGGTTGACGCGAACGCGTCTTCCCAGGGGTTCGGGCGTCGAGGTCGGGCTTCGGGATCGGGCTTCGGGGTCGGGCTTCGGGGTCGGGTACGCGTGGTGCAGGTTCTTCACGTGCTTGCTTAATCGTAGGTTCGAGCGCACACTGCACGTCATGCGCTATCGGTACCTGCTCTCCTGAATAGGAGGCATTTCGTCCGGTAGCAGGCGTACCGCCACTGTGTACGAAATCGGGGCTTGCCGAGCGTCCCATGATACGACGCTGCCAAATTCAACTTTGAGCCTTTCGATGGCAAGTACATCTACTGATTGTTCACGCCGGAGGGTGTCGGAGGAATCATCAATGCCCAGAACGGAGAGCGTTCTCATTGAGGCTGCGGGCGCGACAGGCTGGTTGCATTCATTGTCGTCGCATATTAGTTCATCCTCGCTCTCTCCGCAGAACCTCAGCGCTCGCGGCAAGGCTATAGCATCGAGCATGAGCAACATTGTTGTACAAGAGGTCGTCCAGAATACACTACTTTACACACCGTCCTACTTCGACACGTCGATCCAGCTATCCTTCTTCTCGTGCTGCTTCTCCGCAGACCTGGGTGCAACAAGCAAAATTCGTCAACGTCGACTCCGCCGAAACGTCGCCTGCGGGAGTCGCCTACCCGTCGAGCACCAGTTTGACCGTCTTCACCTCGAAGCCATGGAAGTCGAGCCGCACGCTCGCGTCCCCCTCCGCGCCCTCCGCGCGCGCAACCGTGAGCGCGTCGGCGCCCGCGTCGTCCTCAAGTAGGTTCGTCGCGTACGCTGCCACGACACGCAGCGCGTGGATGCGCAGGTCGACGCGCGCGTGCCCGCCGAGTGCCTCGTACAGGCGCAGGACGACCGTCCGTTGGTCCTTAGAGTCCTTCGTGTCATCCGCATCGCCGCGCTTGATCGTCTCGAGGAAGACGTTCGGTGCGCCCGCGAGGGAGAATACGCCAAGGGGCGCACCGGGCGGCAGCAGCGGCGTCTCGCCGTTAGGCATAAAGCGCACTGGATGAAATAATATCAAATGCGCTCTGGAAGCGGTAGTAGAAATGTACCATGAAGCGGAGAGTTGAAGATGTAAGCTGCGATAGCTACGTCCGACTGGAGGAAATGGCCCTGGTGCGGGAGCACGGCCCACGAGAACTCATGCTTGCCTACACACAGCGTCAGATGTATCTGCGTCTTACGAAAGACAAATTGTCTAACCTTGGTCTTGTTCGGCGTCGGGCGCGGTGGCCGCGCGAAGGAGGGAGATACGCAGGATGTTGCCGCGGCAAGAGAAGCCATATTTCGACTCGGACAGGATCGCGACACCGTAGCCATACTCACTCAGGTCCGCGTACTATCGAGTATGGATCAGACGAGGAGTAACGAAGGAAAACCATAAATACCTTATGTCCGCACACCTCGAACTTGGCCATGTCCCATGTCGTGTTCTTGTGCGTGGGACGCTGGACGTGGCCGAACGGCGTCTCGTAGGTCGCAACATCGCTGTGAATGTTCAGCGGAATCTCGACTGATACTTTCGTTAGCACGACGGCTTAACGCTGGCACAAAGGGGACGAACATTTGAGGAATTCGTGGCGTTGGTGCCAGTCGACTTCCGCGTCAAAGGTGAACATGTGGCGCGAACCTGACGCGACCGTCGCTGGAATGGCATCGAGGGAGATCTATTGCGAAATTCGACAAAGTACGCCTGAGGAGCAAGTGTACCGACCGTAAGCAAGATCGTGCTGTTCCCGTACTTGACCTCTGTCTGCACAGATGCGCGGACGGGGCCTTCCGCGACGACTTTAACGTTGTCAAACTTGAGCTGCTGGAACTTCTCGAGGTGATGGATCTCGACATCTATAGGCCAACGTCAACGACTCAGGTGAAATAAAAAGTCGTGGCAGCATACCCCAGGCATCTACAAAGGAAGTTGAGATTTCTCAGCGATTAGGAGCAGAGATATGCGTACCCCAGTAGTTCGGCCTGTCATCGAAGATGATCATGCCGCCAGTCATGCCCTTCGGAATCAACTCCCGCCTACGACGCACATTAAGATAGCCCTCGAGAATCCGATGCACAAGGTCATTTACCCAAGTGCGATATCATAAAGGCTGGTGATACGGCCGTCCACAACGACCATCTTCACTGCGGCGTTCTTCAGTACGAAATGGTCGGGTGCGTTACTCGAAACTGCCCATTCCAATCAGTGACATCATTTCCACTGCTTCTCCAAACGCTGACCTGAGACCGCCGATGCCGACGCCGACACCTGCGCCAGTTTTGCGAGCCTACCGCCGTGCGCGCACTCAAAGAGTGCATACCCTTCTTGCCCATCTTTGCTCGTTTGCAGCACGCTCCCTCCCAGCGCCCGGGCAGCGCCGGAGAGGGGGACGCGTACGAGGTCGATGCGCGGGAAGAACGTCGTGTTGTAACCGAAGAGCGACGAGGCCCGCGTGAGCTTATCCAAGGATGCGGGGTGCAACGGAAGGGAGTCGGGAGCAAGGACATTGAAGGCCTCTTCCATAAGATCATAACCGGACTTGCGGACCTCGGAGTAGAGCTGTTCGGCGTCATCGTATACCATGCCGCTGTAAGGTACGGATGAGAAGGTGCAAAATATGAGGAGTGAGGCGCATACATGGCAGAGCCGGGAAGCACTGGAGGGTGATGTTCAGGCCGCGGTATGTGACCTTAGGAGAGACCAACGTACCATCGTGAACTGTGAATTGCCAAGCTCAGCTAAGCGATTGTGTACAGAGAATTCGAAGCTCACATTGATTCAACAGGACCTTCTCCCAGTTCTCGTTGATGCGCTCGAAGGGGTAAGCGTACTTGTCCTTCTTAAAGATAGAAGCCATTGTAGCGACGTGCTTTGGCATCCGTCAGCCCGCACAATGCATCGACAGATGCGCGATGCAGACCTCGACATCACGGAGAAGGATCTCGGACTTGCGGTTTCCCTTCTTGATGGAACCGTGAGACGTATAGGTGCCGCGATGGAACTGAAGAGAATGTCAGACAAGGACTTTATCCATGAAGAGGGCAAATTGACCTCAAGGTAGAGCTCGCCGTGCCTGCATCAGAACTTAGCAAGCCTCGAGGCCTTTCAAGGATAGAGAAGTGCTCACCAGTTCGGGAGCGCGCTACCGGCATTCGACTTCTTTTCGGCATCCGCAAAGAATTCGTCGACAGACGTGCCCATGATGACGGGCGAGACATCGCGTGAGTGGTTTCCTGCTGCGCGTATGCGGCGCAGCTGCAGGCGCGCTCAAATTACTCTTCCAAGACGAGACCGGATAAGAAACGTACGTTCTCAAGCATCTTAGAGAGCGGGCCGCCTCCTCCATCGCCATTGCCGAAGACGAGTAAAGCAGTTGAATTGGATTCGAGGTTCTGGTACCGGATAGGTGAGCATGTGGGGCATGTATAAGGAGGAGAGTTGTACTTTGTGGTTGGAAAGACCCTTCTGGACGTCGCCGACGGTTGCTTGTGCAGTGTAGGTGTCTAACACGACTCTGTCAGCACCGAGAAATGATGAGGACGAGAACACAGAGCGCACCAACGGGCGTCATATGGCACAGAACCTGCGTCCCGTCGATACCGACCCAATTGAAAGTAGAATGCGGGAAGACGTTGCTAAGGCCCATAGCGTCAGCTACTCCCGAAGCAGTGGAAGCGGTACTCCACGCCTACATGTTATTCCTAGCACAAATCGAATTAGCTCTTGCGCGCACCACTCTCATCTGGAAGGTAGAGCTTACCACGACAGCTTCTGCGTGAAGAAGTACTTCATGCCCGAGAGGCGGATGAGCTGCGGGAGTGCTCCAGTGAGGCCGAAGGAGTCGGGTAGCCACGCTGTCTCGCAGCGCATGCCGAAGCGGGACTCAAAGTAGCGTTGACCAAATATAAACTGGCGCGAAAGGGCCTCGCCAGAGGGCATGTTCGCGTCGTTCTCGACCCACGAACCGCCGACAGGATGGAACTTGCCAGCAAGGACCTTTTCTTTGACGCGTTCGAAGAGGGGAGGGTAAAGCTTGGATGAGTGTCAGTGCTGCTATCGGAAAGAGACAGGGATAAAGCGGACCTGCTCGAGCCACTTGTACTGCTGAGCTTGACTGCAGGCAAAGCGGTGCTCCGGGTAGCGGTCCATAAGGTCGACTTGGGTGGACCACGAACGCGCCACCTTCTGTTGAGTGACGCGATACGGCCACAACCTACAAGGCTGTCATTTCTCGCGCCCTACGGTCACTAGGGAAGGATGCGGACCACGCAGTATCGATGTGACAATGCCCAATCCCCCATATTTGCGGATCCTTCGGTCCCTCCTTATATATGTCTGCGCCTTTTGCCTCCCAGGCTTCACCAAAGACTTCTTCAGCAAGTTTACGAGCCTTAGGGACCGTCGAGAGGTCGGTGTTGATGAAGACGTTCATGATCTCGTTTGCGGCGACAAGCGCCTTGTTCTGCAGCTCAGTGTTGCCGGGCAGGTTGTCAACGAACTGGCGGAGCGTGTCGAAGTCAAGCATCAGGTTCCACGCGTCTTGATTCGGTACGACGAGATCGGCGGATTTGAGCTGGAAGTAACGGTTCATCTTTACGGGTGATGATATGAGCAGTGTCTGATAGTTTAAAAGGAGAAACAAGTACCTCGGGAGGACGGATGATGTCGCCTGGCGGGACGCCGAACATACCGTTGCATGAGACCTCGATAACAACGTCGAGCTCGCCTTTCTTGCGGTCCGCAGGCGGGATAATGAATTCCACGCGTCGGTCTCCGCCGCCCCCGCCGGTGATACCTAGGTAGGTACGTAAGTACGTGCATACTTTGAGCAGTCAAGCAAGAGCACTTGCCTTGAAGCGGTGTGCCGCCGGTCGTGAAGACCATAGCTTCACAGTCAGGGTCAAATTCCACTGACGCAAAGTTCAGCGCTGGTCGTAATGGAGGACATTCATTGGCATACGCTGAACACGTTCATACTTCTCCCAGTCGGACGGGATCTTCATATGAACTTTAAACCAGTGGTTTGTCTAGTAGCACTAAGGGAGTAAATTCGCGTTTGGATCGCTCATACGTACCCCTTCCGAGCAGGGACATGTCAGACGCGATGAGAAATCGAGACTCGCGCTCACTCACAAGACGGTCCAAAGGACTCCCCTTTCCTCACGTCTCTAAAGGACTGCTTCATAGCCTCCTCAAACGAAGGCTTCGTGAGCTCGGGCGCGCTCCAGACTTGCATCTTAACGTGGTCGGTGTCATCGATGCGATGGGTGAAGAGCACGGAGTATAGGTTGACGTCCGAAAAGAAGCCGGTCACGAACGTCCCAAGGCGATCTTTCGTGAGGTTCTACAGTGACCGTGCGCTGAGCTCTACGGTGCCATACATCGCGCATCTGGCACGATTGGTGGATGCATACTCGCCTTGATCCACTTGTTGCCAGGAGCGAGGTTACGCTCGGGATACTCGGACGCGCCAGGCGCCCCGCGGCTGTGTTGGCAGGCCATAACGGCAGGTTCTGAGCTGAGTATTTGAGTTATTTGGCCCAAACGACGAACTCGTCGACGTCGTAGTGGACGATGACGACAAGGGGACACCAAGAGAGCACGCGGCTACTTACATGCGGCTTTCGGGCCGATGTTTCCTCTTGGACTGACACATGCACAGTGGGCCTCGTCTTTTTCCTTGATCTGCTCTTAACACAAAGTTTCAGCTCCGTGGTGACCTCTGGCCTTCCCCTCCCAGTATGTGTATGCCGGAATCCTCCGCAGGCTTACTCTTGAGCCCTGCAAATCCTGCTGTACAGCCGATTTTTACTGTCAGACCAGCACTCATTCCTCCATGCCCCGTTTGACTCTCGTCGTTGCCGCAACGACCACGCATGGCATTGGGAAGTCGGGTGGCCTTCCCTGGCGTCTCCCAAAAGAGATTTCCTACTTTGCGCGCGTCACTACAAGTGCCCCAGAAGGAAATCAGAACTCGGCCATCATGGGCCGGAACACCTGGGAGAGCATACCGCGCAAGTTTAGACCCCTACCGAAACGCGCAAACGTCGTTCTAACGCATAATGCGGGCTACCAGTGCGCTGTTTACTTCTTTCTACTGTAATTGTACGTGCTCAAAGACAACGCGGTACCAGATTGGACGTGGGGCAGGATGATGGCCGGGTGATCATAAGAGCCGACTTGCATTCGGCGGTTGAGCATCTTAGCACCTGTCCGGTGCCTATCCACAGACATTTTGTGATCGGTGGTGCGAGCCTGTACTCGGAGGCCTTCGCTCTGTCTGCGACGGATGGGTCGTACGTCGACCGGGTGTTACTGACGCGTGTGCTCGCACCTGCGTTCGAGGACTGTGACACTTTCGTCTCCGAACTCGCGCAGATGACCGAGGATGCGGCAGGAAGCTGGGTGCGCAAATCGCACCTTGATCTGTGCAGCTGGGTCGGGTTTGATGTACCAGAGGGTCCTCAGGAAGAGAAGGGAGTTCGGTACGAATTCCAGATGTGGGAGAAGCAACTTTGAGTAGTGTGGTTGCCACGCGTCTTTGTCGAGTATTGCACGCCGGTATGGAATACTAGCTTAGTGGATCATGTAGCTATACGCACGGCTCATGCAGCATATGCGTCCGAGAGCGACATGCTGTATCGCACAGGTGTACTGTAAACGCCGATATTGCCGAGATAGCCTGCAATTGGCACGTGCACGTCTTTCAACGCGTCCTTCGTGCGCGTCGGCCATGGAAGCCGACTCTGGCGTCTTCCTCGCCCTCTTCGAGGCTACGCTTCTTATGAAACGATCTGAACCATCATCGAGGTCGCCCAGCGAACATAAGGACAAGAAGGTCCGGATCAACGGTGAAGAGCCCGCGGGCCAGGGAGAGGGAGATGGGGAGTGGACCAAGGTCGAAAAACGCAAGGACAAGAAGAAGCGGAAACTCGAAGCTAAGCACGATGTACGTGGTTGTGCTTCTCCACCTCTGCACATACAGGCGTTAAGAAGGTGCTCATAGTAGTATACAGGCCAATCCTCCCGCGTTCATGTATGCCAAGGGTGAGATCCAGAAGAGGAGAGATGCTATTGGTATTTCCGTGTGTATCTCATCGTATACATGTTCTGGGTAAATTTGAGGCTTTTGGAAAGGACGTCCGGGATTTTGTACTCCACATTGCTGCAGATGCACCACCGGCTAACTGGATCCGCGTAGAGGTAAGAACACCTCCGTCTTTGTGTCCTGGCTTCTCTTTCACCTGCGCAGAACCCTAGGAATGTACAAAAGGCGGTCGTGCTTCTCATACCCGGGCTTACTACAAAGGTTCTTGGACTTCCACCGCCCCCTACCTCCGCCATCTCCAATCCCAATCTTCCCATATCCATCCCTCTCCCAGCGGATTCGGCCTCTAGAAGTTCAGCGGACTTCGACCCTCCAGAGAAGACGGAGGAAGCTGCCGCACTCCTCGGCGGCGTACCCTTCATTACGCGGACATTCAGTCACGCGTGTCCAACGCGAGCTCCGGGTGATTCAACGCGTATGCACTCCGTGCTCAGCGAGTTCTTCCACGGACCTGTGAGCCAGGAAGAGAAGCGGAAACGCATTTTACAGCGCATCAATAGTACGCAGCCATTTCCATAGCTCGTGCCATGGGGAGTCTGATGAGAGCTTAGCGGAGCGGAATACGGCAAAGAGTCCCGTGCAATATCTACTCTCCGTCGAGCAGATGATCAACAATGACTATCCTGTGCCGTCCTACATGGCCGATGTGTTCCAGAAACCGCCAGGGTGGGTCGAGACGCCTCGACAACCGGACGCTGATATCTCAACGATACCTCAAGTCTACGCCATAGATTGTGAAATGGTCCGTGCTTCCCCTGTTTTCGTGCGACGCGGTACTGAGCCTACGTGCAGTGCATCACGGAAGACGGAAAAGAGCTGACGCGTGTGTGCATGATCGACTATAATACTGGAAGGGTCGTCTATGATCAGCTCGTTAAACCCGCGAAGCCTATCACAGACTACCTTACCCGGTACGCTCCCTGCCTGCCTTCCCTTCCACTCTTCTCATCCGTCGTAGTTTCTCCGGCATCACGGCAGAGGCACTACAGGGCGTCACGACGACACTTGCGACGGTCCAAAAACAGGTCCTGGCCTACCTTTCCGTTTTGCCGACGCCTATCCTTCTCGGTCACTCCCTCGAGTCGGACCTGCGCGCACTCAGGCTTTGTCACCCATCGTGTATCGACACTGCTTTGATCTACAGTCACCCACGAGGCCGTCCGCTGAAGCCCGGCCTCGCGTGGCTAACCAAGAAATGGTGTGGGCGCGAGATTCAGACACGTGGCGAGGGGGGGCACGATCCCGAAGAGGATGCGCGCGCTTGCCTAGACCTGCTCAAGAAGAAGGTTGAGAACGGTTCGTCTCCCCTTCTTCCGGTGCCCTCTCGGGATGACTGACTGCGACTCGCAGGTCCAAGCTTCGGCGAGTTTAAAATCGACACAGAGTCGATCTTCGAGCGCATGAGTCGCTCGCGTGGCGGTGTTCGCACGGCCGTCGTTGACCACGGCAACCCCGCGACATGGCACGGCGGGAGCGCGAGCACGACTGTCGCATGCGCTTCGGACGAGGAGGTGTTGCAAGGGCTGCTTGAGGTGATACCGAGCCATCAATTCGTGTTCGGACGGTTTACAGAGCTTGCGGATGCACTCGGATGTGCGACCTCCTTTTTACTGTGCAGTGAAATTGTTTGGCTGATGAGTACAACGTACAGGGGTAACACCAAAACTGAATGCCGAACCAGACGCCACCGCTCCCGCCCCTTCGCCCTCCCTCGCGTCCGTCCTTCCCGCACTCGACTCGCACCTTACGCAGCTGCACGCCTCGCTGCCCCCGCGAACGGCGCTTGTACTCGTGTCTGGCCACTCAGACCCGCGCCGCATGAGTGCCCTCAGCGCCAAGCGGATCGCCTTTGAGAGTGCGCACAGAGCCGGGAAAGGCGGGGACGAGACGTGGACGGCGCAGGACGCGAGAGATCTGGAAGAGGCAGTCGAGCAAGCTAGAAGAGGGCTGGTGCTTGTGGGGGTCAAAGCATGATGAGATACGTGCATATGCGTTCGCGCGGCATTATGCGTAGCTGAGCAGCTGTTAGTGTCGCTTAAGGTCTATCAACGGAGAGTGCTCTAATTTGCTCTTAACAGTTGTATCCCCATTGTTGAGTGCTTTTTGTCCCGTGCGCCTCCCATCCTGTCGGCGCTCATCCTCCTGGCATCACTTTTGTTTAACTTTGCTCAATTCGACAAGCTTTTTGTTGGCGCTTCTACCTGGATCAGTCCCGGCGCGAGTTCTGGGAATACTCTTCCACGTGGGATGCTGATATATAAGCAGGTGCCGTTAAGCCCGAGCCTGCTCCCCAGAGCCAGCAGAGCCACGAAATGCTGACTACTGTGGGCTGTGTGTGCTTGTATCCGCGATGAACACATACGTAGAGTGTCTCCGATGCGAATCGGAGACAGCATTACAGGACGAGTATCGGCCCTCTCAGCGTATGCCTGAGCCGCATTCTACTGCTGCTTGTTTTCAGCCGCAGCTATGCACGTCAACTATCCGACGAGCTTCGTGCGTTTCCTTAAACAGACGTCTGGTGTGACACTTCCTCCCGCTGACGATCGATCGAACGTGTTTCTCAGCCGCGGCCGAACCATGCGTCAGCCATACGAACGGCACACATCGTCGACGGAGGAGGTTCATCGTGTGGCACCCGTGCAAGCAGCTTGAGCGATCCAGTAGGCCCTTTCGTTGCTCTGTTGCTGAGACGCATCCAGCTATATTTTTAGAGCCAGTTCTATCTCATGGATCCCGTTGAACGCCGATTGGTGGTTTATCTTGGGCCGAGACTGCTGCATCTGTTCAAGCGCGAAGAGTATCCGCAGCTTTAGATGGGCATACCTCCGAGCGGACCGCCGCGCTATCGTTTCACGTCTTTTCCAGTTCCTCGTCCTTCCCTATCGTTGTTCGTATTCATGCTAGTCCTAAGTTCGGCGCCAGGCGCATTCCTGAGCCGCAGGGCGTGCGAGCTTGCAGGAGCTAGCCATGTGTTGGCAGCGGGCCGGGAGCTCTGTGCCACGGCATGTCTTCTCGACATCGTGGCCTGATCACGTCGGTGAGTAAACAGACGCCAGCTTCCGCAGAATTCCGTGGTGCCCGTGTTGACACTTCAGATGACTAATGCGCCGAGCAGGCATTTCGCGGCACTGCTACACTGGTCTCGAAGATTACGATGGCGGAGCCTCGTTCGATACCGACTGTTGGTGGAAAAGCGGTTCGCGAAGCGCCAATCCAGGTACTAATAACCGCCGGATGGATGGCTTAAAGGAAACGACTTGGTCGCTCGGGTGCAGCGTTTCTCTTTGAGCACCTTGATTGTGATTGCAACAAGCTTTCCGGCGACTATCATCTGCTAAACCACTTAGTCTTGGCCGGCTGCACGCGTTGACTTTTCTCGCCCGTCTGGTACTCGTGATCTTTGAAGACCCCAAGTACTCTATGTCGACTCCCAACCATACCAACAAGAGCCAAGGCTCTCTCTCTGGAAGACCACGCATTAGGCGGATACGAAAGATTCTCAACTGCTTGCCTTGCCGGGCAAGTAAACTCAAATGCGATAGGTGAGCATAGTGAACCTGTGACATAAATTACGCCTAAGCTGCTTATAGAAAACAACCATGCTCGTCATGCATCCTGCGAGGTGGAGGGCTGTTCCATTCCCCCCCGCAGCGTTGACTAATTGCAGGACCTGTGGAAGGCCACCCAGAAAGCTGCAAGATTGTCGACGATAGGACTCATCTCAGGAAGACCGCGTAAGCCGTGCCGCTTGGTTGTTCTTGCCATCGAGCCGATGACGAGGGCTATTAGACCAAAGCGCGTCAAGAAAGATTCGGATCCGCCGTCTGCTCAGAGCAACAGCGGCCGTGAGATGGCCACGGAAGTCAAGAGAATTCGGCAGTCCTTGGTCGAACTCGAGAACCAGATCGCTGAACTCCCATCATCGGAGCTCTCGCTCGACGAGAGCAGCATCCGCTCTCCCAGCGGTCGTTTTGGCTCGGGTCTTCCGGCGTGCTTGGTAACCCCCTGGCCCAGCAGCTCGCCTCTACGACTCGGTACGTCGCATTGGACGTCCTTGTTGCACCAGGTAAAGTCCCCTTGTTGGAATCCGGGACGATGAGCTGAAGTGTCGGTGATAGCCGTCGCCGGGTCCGAGTCCGATCGCGACCATGTACCCCGAATACCAGGCGGACAAACTGCTCATGACCCGCCTTCCTCCCATCGATGTCATTGACCCGATGCTCGAATTCTACTTTGAGAACTGCGTTTGGGCGACATGTGGTGCTCACGCGTCGACATTCTTGTCAAGCTGGGCCGAATACAAGTCGGGCGAGCGACCACACCATGTCATATTCGTCACTCTGTGCGAGATCCTAGCGATTGCTGCCCGCCACCTCCCGTCTAGCCACTCCCTGATTGCCGAGCTCGCTCCCTCCAACCTCGAGCTCAGCAAAAGATGCCACGAGACCGCGGTTATGGCCGACAGCGATCGTCGTCTCGTCCATCCCTCCTTCTATGACGTCGAGCTGGTCGAGTGCTTGCTTGTCCGCTACCACTACGCACAAATGTCTGGCGTCGACCACGAAGGGCTGTGGGCTATTATTTGTACTGCGACTAAGGTCGCGATGTCACTTGGTCTCCATGAGGATCCCGGGGAAAGTATGGATATCGCAACGGCTGAAAGACGAAGATGGGCTTGGTGGAACGTTATCGGCAGGGAAAGGTATGCTTCGTTGTCGCTGTTAGTGCCTGGAGCCGATCTCATTGTTCCTAAGGTGGCTGTCATTCGCTTTGGGTCGTCCATCATCTGCCGCTGCTACGGTTTCTAGCACGCAGATGCCCAATTCTGGCCACCTTGATGGCTCTAAAAACCTTATTATTTTCATGCATGTCACCATGCTTCGACTCGAGTGTTCAATCGGCGAGTTATACGCCCGGTTGTCCTCCCGGCGTAATCCAAGCGCAGGGGAGTTTGCACAGTTATCTGTACTTAGGTCGTGGGAAGACGGGCTCCCAGACGAATTCAAGATATCCTACAATGCGCTTATCCAGGGCCTAAGTTACCCGGACATGAACGTTCGCAGGATCTGCATGCAATGTGCACGGCTTCGAATGGGGCTCTTACATTCAACCTTCTCACTATATCAGTCCCTCGCCATTCGATCCACCTCGCCACGGGAAGTCGGCGACAAGCGTTGTCCGTACCTTCTCGCTGCTACCGCCGCAGCAGACGAGCTAATATCGTTCGTCGCGTCGATACCGGAGGGCATCATCAACGACCCGTCTCTCGTGCTAGATTGCATCTTCCACAATGCTCCTTTCCAGCTCCTCGGCGCGTCCGCCTTCCTTGCCTTTCTCGACACGACGTCGACGTCATTCCAGACGCGGCAGCGTATCGAGCGCGCCATCCGCACTGTCGAACGCCTCCACCGCTGGCCGTCGGCCGACGACACTCTACAAGCCTTGCGGCTCCTGCGCGGCGTACACGCTGTACAGGGTAGAGGTCAGAAGCAAGCCGGCGCTGTACAAGCACTCAAAGCACTTGTGTTCGGTGGAGATCCGCCGCTAGCATCTGCTTTCGCGACGCCTCCGCTGACTCCTCAAATGCCCGCGCACGTCCCGAACGTATACGCGCCCTTTGGCATCTCCGGAGAAGTAGGTTCGGATGTCCTCGCAGCAGATGCCTTCCTTGCCAATAGCTTCCCCGCCTTCCCATCTTCAATTAGCCTACCGGCCCTTGACGGCCCTGTACAGGCGCAAGCAGGCACGCCCATTGATCTGGGTGATGTCGATGTCTTGGAGTCAATGTTCCCGACCACCGAGTGCGCTGATGCTCAGCACGCCGGGAAAGCGGGACCGGCCAGCGAGGACGAACCCAAGGCGATGGGGAGTCTCTTGGAAGTGGGCAGGTATAGCTGGGAGAAGTGCTCGATTGACGACCTGGACGGGTTCCTTGATAGCTTAGGGTGAAAGAAGTTGCAGTATTATATGTAATATAAGGGATAGATTCCAGCGAGTGTATAAGACTGAAGGGCGGCAATAACACACAGATGCGATGCGATGATGATGAAGCCTGAGGAAAGGGGACCGTAGATCTACAGTGACCAATGCAACGATGAATGCGTGGAGGACAGATGTAATACACAGGAAAATGTGAGAGTTACATGAGTGACAGGAAATGGGCGAGCAGCGCTATAAACTATAATGCACGTAAGTTGAGCTTCCGTAGCATGCGGAAAAGGGAGGAGGGCCTCTTGTGCGCGGAGAGAATGGGAGGCGGGTATATCTCTTTTGCGGGGGGGAGCTGCGGACTGGGCGGGGTTTCGAGGACAGATGAATGCGCCGTCGGGCAGGTCGACGAGAGAGGAGACATAAATCTCGTGCCCTTGTCGTTATAAGACGTGTCGCTGTGGTGGCAGGTGTGCAAGGGGAGATCCAAGACGATGCCGACATTCTGCGCGTGCCTCTCTGCCTTCGCCCGGGCCGAATCCGACGCATGTGCGAGCTCAGCATCGGTCATAAAAAAGTGTGATACGAACTGGACCTCCTTCCGAAGTCCATCGAGCGAGATGCGCTCCATGGGATCAGGGTCCAAGACGCGCGAAAAGAGCGGTATCGCAGCCGAAGAAAGAGGCAGGAAAGTTTGTAGATGATAGGGATCTTTGCAGAATAGCGAGAAGGCGCTCTCCTCCTCAACCGCGGCATTCCATGGCATGAAGCCACAGATGATGTTAATGAGGATGATGCCAAGGGCCCACACGTCTGCGGCGCGCGTGTCGTACTTGTCCTTGGATACGCCGGGAAATGACTCTGCTCGGGCGACGCGTGAGCTCGAGGGACCACCAACCAAGCGCCGAAGATGTGACTCCGCAGGGGGGATGTCTCATAGATCGGCGGAAGGGGTGGATGAGACTTACCAGGAGCTTTATATGGCCTGCTTCCAGCTTCCGAAGCAATGCCCCGTGAGAAGCTCGTTGCAAGACCGAAATCACCGATGGCAAACGTGTGGTCCGCAGACACGAAGATGTTCTCCGGCTTGAGGTCGCGGTGCGCGACGCCGAGCGAGTGACAGTATCCGACGGCGTCGATGAGTTGAGTAAAGACGCGCTTGATCTCCGCGTCGCTGCGCCAGAATCTCAGGGTCGACGAGGCATGCTCTAAAAGCGTGCCATCCGAGTAAAGATCCAGGAGTAGACAATAGAGGCCGTTGACGACGAAAGAGTCGTGAAGGGTAACGATGTTAGGATGTCCACTAACGACACGATGAGCTTGTCTTTCCGTGTCAAATTGTTCCTCCACCGACATTCGCGCCCGGGTTCTGAGCGTCGGCGCGTTGTCAGGAGAAGAGAAGAGGATTTTGAGAGCGAACTCGCGGTTTTTGCAGTCCACGACACGATAGACAGTAGCGAAGGTACCTGTGCCAAGTTCTTCGACGACCTGGAGATGGCGAGCTTTGAGCTTCTCCTGGACCGATGTGAGATCAGCGTCTTGAAGAGCCATGTTGGATGAAGTGGTAGAGACGAAGGATGGACCACTCGACAACGGAATGTCCGTGATTGGGACGCGCGGAGTTGGGCGAGATGAACGAAACGGACGTTGGGTGGTGCGGGTCAAGAGCACCGGAGAAAGGGAGAGTGCGCACTGGCAGTGAGGTCCCATGGCCGCACGACGCGGGTTTCTTATGCACCTCGCCAAGGGTTATTGCATCGTGGCTGAGACAACAAGTCATACTCTGTGGCCTTGTGTGGATGCAAGTGCCAAGTATCCCATCCGACATTCAGCGTGAGACCACAGGGGTATGATGGCACGTGACCCGGCGTAGAATACGCGCCGCGTCGCCTCCGACCCACTATGACGAGCCGGTGATATGCTCCATGGATAGCCCCTTCGCACCACCTGTGCGCAAGACGGCACAAGTTACTGCCGAAGACTCGTCAGCTCTGTGCTTAAAGACGCTGTGCACGGAACGCCCGCCGTTGCAGACAGCGCATGAAAGGGATGAAAGGATCCGATGAAAATAGAGTGAACGAGAAGTAGAACGATGGCAGGTCGGTCCTCTACGCGCTGTGTCACACCCGACATCCTATCGTTCCCATGATGACGCGAGGCTGTAGCCGAACGCGCCCAAGTGGGATGGCGACCTCTCGTCCGCCTCGCGTCGCATCACGGGCACGACTTTCTTCTTGGCCGCAGGGCGCTCAAGCCCTTCACCCGTAAAGGTGACCCGTTCCTCCACCTTCCCGACATGTCTAACAATCTATGTTCACGCGCCGCCCGCGCTAACCTCAACCATTCTTCCACAGGCGAGTTCCGAGCGTGTCTTTCCCCTCGGGCGGTGCAAGACTGTCCGACATGCCACGTCTTCCAAGATCGGCGACACATTCTTAATGTGTTGCACACGATCATATCGACGACTGCACCGCAAGTCCCAGGAGTCCTTTCGTGACTCGAGTGGCGCAGGTAGGGTGTTTCTTAAATTCTTCGCGACAATCCGATAGTGTTCGCGTTCGTCGATGCCCCCCCGTCCATTATGCATTATGTAGGGTCATTTTGCCCTTCCATTTGTAACTTCCCTATGCGCGTGTAGGGCCACCTTGCCCCTTCCATTTGTATCGTCCCTACGGGCACCGTGTATGCCGCTCTGAGGCTGCACACCGGCGCTCGCGCCTTCCTTGTCGTGGGAGGACTATACGTAGTTTATCCCGTAGTACCCGGTAGGCTTGTTTGTATCCGGCCACGTGGCTCCGGCTTCTGCTGCCACGTTAATCCTGTGTTGTTACGGCAGTACCATAGAATTAAGACAGAAGGTGCTCTTGCACTGGCAATATGTACAACACGTATTCCTGTCCAAGGTCGACGACGCAGCGCGCCGCCGCGCGTGAAGACGCAGAATGTGTGTACAGTAAGTTACGACAGATAAGCATTTCTTTACTTTTAAATCAAAGACAGGTAAGCATCCCGCGTCCGACGTGCCCTCTCGCATGGCGCTTTTTGTCTGCAGCTACAGTGTAAACCCGCTCTCCCGCTCATCGAATGCGACAAGCTGCCAAAACGTAAAGCACACGCCCACATGCACCACAATGCATCATACACAAAGCGAACGTCAGCACCGCGCCGAACAGGAGCCCTAAACGCCTCCTACCAGTTTAGTGCGTCCTTGTGACAGCAGCACCGCCTTACTGCGGATACGCGCACATTGCCCGGAGCACAGCATCCTCCTTCCCCCCATCGTACCAGAGTCGTATACCGGGACCCGTTCTTTCCTAGTTTGCAGAAGCTACTGCTCTATGTCCACCGAGATCGAAGTGTCACACAACTGCGACTCCGACGACAGCACCACTCGCTTCCAGGTGCTCCTGCAGAGTGCGATCGTGCGCTTCCGGGATGATACCAATCACGACCTACTCCGCGTGCAGCCCTTCAACCAGCTCCTGCACTGCAACTCCGTTGATGATCTTGTCATCGTTCTCGAGAAGCAGAACAGGACTTTCAAGACCTTCCGAGCCCATGGGGAGAGCATCCGGGCTGTTCTCGCCCCTGTCCTCCGTCTCGTGAGAATCTTCTTGGAGACGGGCGCAGAGATAGCGGCTGCGTCGGTGCGTCGCTCCCTGGAATCGCATCTTCAAGTGCTTTCTACTAAGCGTACAAGGGGGGCGTCGTCCCTGGCGGCAAGACGATCTTCGTTGCCTTTGGCGTTCTGCTCGACGTGCGCCCCTTCTTCAAAGCTCGTGATGTGCATGACTTGATACCATGCGATCTAGGCAACGCGTGGCGTAAGTGAGGTGTATGACGCGCTCGACGACCTCTTCAGACGCCTGGGCGTGTTTCTGGCGCGCCTCGACATCTACCTCCACTCCCCGTCGGTGCTGAACACGGCTCTGAAGGATATCTTCATCAAGACACTCGTCCGGCTCTTTACGGTCCTCAGTATCGTCACGAAGTACCTGGAGAACAACGTCGAAGGCACGTCTTCCTTCAAGCGGTTGCTCCGCCCAGTTCTGAGGCGCACGAGTGAGTATCATCTTTAGCCTCCATTCGTGCCAGTCTGTGATAACTGATTGGGTCGTCATTGTGAAGAGGATTTCGGCAAGGCTCTCTTGGGCAATGCGGACGTGAAGAACGTGCTCGTGGGGCTTGACGAGCTTACGAACGAGGAGGGTCTGGTGGCCGCGGCTGCGACGTTTGTTGCTGTAGAAACGATTCGCGTTGATGTACAGGCCGGTCGGTTTGAAGATCCGCATCACCGTCCTTTCATACTGATTATCATTCAGTTTGCAAAGAAGTTGGGACGATACGTGAGTTTCATGGTGAGTATCCTCGCCTGGCAGTGCTTTACTGTTCTGGAGGTAACACATCGCAGTTGGCAAGGATATCAAAGATTGGTTGAATCCTCCCGACCCGTCCTCGAACCACGAAACATTGCGGAAATTACACCAGAGCGACACCTGTACATGGTTCTTTGATCCGGTGTTCGAGGACTGGAAAGCACGCGGGAATGGATTCTATTGGGTCAATGGACGCTGTAAGCATACTTATCGTCACGAGATGCAACGCTCATGCCCTCGTTCGTAGCTGGATCTGGGAAGAGCGTGCTTTGGTGCGCCCTGTAGAGTTGTGTATCTTCGTCTACTTACTCCCTGGCAGTTCCTTCATCATTGAAGCGCTTTCCTCGGATCCAGAGGCGACGGTCCTCTATTTCTATTTTGACTTCAAGGAGCCCAGGAAGCAGACCGTTCTTGATTTGCTCTCGTCTCTGGTATTTCAGTTCGCGGAACTCTCGCAGCCGTGCCATAGCATCCTCCAGACCGTCCGCAAAGAACACAGCTCTCGTCTCAGACCGAACAAGAACATCCTCCTCGGCTGTTTGGAGAGCATGCTGTCCGCGTCGTCAAAGACATTCGTTGTCATAGACGCTCTCGATGAATGTTCTGAACCGTACCGAGATGTCGACTTGTTTCCCTTCCTGATCTGGCTTCACAATCTTGGCATCGATGGTCTACGTCTGCTTATGACCAGCCGCCCGGAGCACGGCATCAGACGTGTCATGAGTGGCCTCTGTACGCACGCCCTCGACGTCCACTCGGCAGCCGAGCACTCAGGAGACTTGGCCCGATATGTCACTAAGGAGCTATCACATCCGTCGTACTACCAATGGCCGGCTCACACAAAATCCCTTGCAGAAGAGATGTTAAATTTGAGTGCGAATGGCATGTATGCATCATTCGACGCCCCAGGGTCTTCTTGATAGCTCACAATTGATGTTTTTCAGGTTCCTTTGGGTCAATTTGCAGCTGCACACCCTACGTCGTTGCCATGCTCCCAGAGACGTCGAAAGGGCGCTACGCGACCTTCCCGACACTCTTCAGGCGACATATGAACGCATCCTGAGAAGCTTTGGTACGAACTCTGCCGTCATGAAGCGCATCCGACATGTCTTCGAATGCATTGCGTTCGCCGAGCGCCCGCTCTCACCGATGGAGCTGGCTGAGGTGTTGATCTTTGACTTCGACCCAGACGCTGGTGACGTTGGCATTGTGCCGCGGGATCGCTCTCCGGACCCGGAGGCGGCGCTGCTTGATATGTGCTCCAGTTTCATCCACATCATCGACGAACACGATCCAGACACGAAGGGCACCCGGAGGGTTGTCCAATTCGTCCATACCTCCGCGAAAGACTTTCTGCTCTCTGGGTTCCTCGATGGACCCCTGGTGTCCTGTCGCCTGACGCCCAAGCACGGCCACAGCACGCTCGCGAAGATGTGTCTCGGGACCTTTGACTCTTTTATCCCCCTCTCTGATCTTCCTTTTGCCAATTACGCGGCCCAGAACTGGTACAACCATGTGTCTCCAGGCCCGGTCTCTGAGGCTGTCGGCGGCCTCTTGTCTCGATTCCTTCGGCCAAAATCGCCCTCTTTCTCTCGATGGCGGCAGCTGTGCCCCGAAGTTGGTGAAGGCGACCATGCTCTTCTTTACTGGAGTGCATACACGGGCCTCATCGGCTTCGTGGAAACCTTGCTTCGTACTGGCGGCATGGACGTCAACGCCGTGAATGGCGACAGGGGCACGGCTTTGTGCGCCGCGGCGTACAGGGGATGTGATAACGTTGTCGCTTTGTTGCTCAAGCATGGCGCAGATCCAAATGCCCCCGACTCGCAAGGCTGGACCCCGGTGCATTGGGCTGCCGACGGGGGTCACGAAGAGATTGTTCGTGCCCTTCTGGACAACGGAGCAGCTGTTCGCTCACAGGGGATGGATACGTTGACACTGTTTCACACCGCCGCACGAGATGGCGACTCTGCGATGGTGCGCGCGCTGCTTGACAATGGAGCGACAGTCGATGTCCGCGACGAGCAAGGCTGGACGCCGCTGCACAGTGCAGCATCCCACGGTCATCCCGAAGTTGCGCGTCTCCTCCTTGGCTCCAGTGCAGAGGTCGACGCCCGCGAAAAGACAGGGTGGACGTCATTGCACATAGCCTCGCGCAGAGGTTGCACTGACGTTGCTCGCGTACTTCTCGAGCATGCTGCTGCACTGGACACGCGCGCAGACGATCAATCGACTCCGATGCATGTAGCTGCCCAAAACGGCCACACGGAGGTCGTGCGGCTCCTGCTCGACCGTGGTGCAGCCATCGACGTTCGCAACGAGCGCGGCCATACACCGCTGCATAGTGCAGCATATTACGGCCACCCCGAGATCGCGTGTCTGCTTATTGATTCCGGCGCGGAGGTCGACGTCCGCGAAAAAACAGGGTGGACACCACTGCACATGGTGTCGCGCGGGGGTCTGACTGACGTTGTTCGCACGCTACTCGAGCACGCTGCTGCGCTGGATGCGCGCACAGAAGATCAATCGACTCCGATGCATGTAGCTGCACAAAATGGCCGGGTGGAGGTTACGCGGCTCATGCTCGACCATGGTGCAACTACCGACGCTCGGAACAATCGCGGCTGGACGCCGCTGCACGATGCAGCATTTTATGGCTACCCCGAGGTCGCACGTCTGCTCATTGACTCCGGCGCAGAGGTCGACGCGCGCGAAAACGCTGGATGGACGTCGCTGCATATGGCGTCACAAGAAGGGCATATTGACGTCGTTCGCGCACTGCTCGAGCACGCTGCCGAGCCGGACGCGCGCACGGACACTCAGCTGACGCCTTTGTACGTCGCTGCCAGAGGTGGCCACATCGAGGTCTCGCAGCTCTTGCTCGACTGTGGAGCAGCTATCAACGCTCGGAGTGATCTCGGTTGGACGCCGCTGCATGGCGCAGCATATTACTGCCACCCCGAGGTCGCACGCCTGCTTATTGACTCCGGCGCGGAAATCGACGCGCGCGAAAATACCGGGTGGACGCCACTGCACATAGCGTCACAAGAGGGGCACGTTGACGTTGTTCGCACTCTGCTCGAGCACTCTGCTGCGCTGGACGCGCGCACGGACATCCAGTTGACGCCCTTGTACGTAGCTGCCAGAGACGGTCACAGGGATGTCACGCAGCTCCTGCTCGACCGCGGTGCAGCTATCGATGCACAGAACGAGTCCGGCTGGACGCCATTGCATGGAGCGGCATTCTTCGGTCATACCAAGGTCGTGCGCCTCCTTCTCGGCAGGGGCGCGAAGATCGACGCGCGCGACGTGGAGGGACAGACGCCCCTGCGCTTTGCATCAAATGGAGGGAAAACAGACGTCGTCCGTGTGTTGCTGGAGCACGGTGCTACGTTCGACATGCGTACGGACCAGCAGCAGACACCGTTGCACGTAGCTGCCGACAAAGGCCGCACGGAGGTCGTGCGACTCTTGCTCGGCCGTGGCGCGGCAGTCGACGCCCGGCGCCCGGATTGGCGGACACCGCTACACGATGCAGCATCCAACGGCCACACCGAGGTCGCGCGTCTCCTTCTTGACGCCGGCGCAGAAGTCAACGCACGCGAAGTGAACAGCTGGACGCCGCTGCATCTCGCGTCGAAAGAAGGATGCGTTGACGTCGTTCGTGTACTGCTGGAGCATGGAGCCACGCTCGACGCGCGGGGATACGAGCAGTGCACGCCGTTGCATTTAGCCTCTGAAGAAGGTCACGAGGAGGTCGTTCGTGCGCTCGTCGAGCGCGGCGCGTCTGTCGGTGCTCTGAGCGATCGGAACGAGACGCCGTTACGTGTGGCGGAAAGGAGAGAGCGGGAGGGTGCAGTCGGCATCCTTCGCAAGGTCTCCGGCAGCGCGACCGATGAGAATACCTAGGTGATACTGTGTCGGAACGAGGGGAGCGATGGCAAGAGCACCGTTTACGATTGAGCGAGAAGAGGCTGTCGGCTGAGTTTCCGGATCAATTGACATAAAGACAGGAAATGCCCAATGCTCATGCATATGCTTAGTTTGTGAGCCATGCTTCGCGTACTATATCCCCCCTGCACGGTAACATCTGCACGAGACTTTGTATTGCGAGGTTTCCCGTATGCACCGGTTCGATTAAACAGAACATGTTGACGTACACTTCACTTCTGGGTTATGTACCGCGGCCGAGACGAATATCGGCCGTAGACTCGGGTATGCGTAAGGATAGCTTAGTGTACGGCGGGGGGCTGGCGGAGCGCCATAAGGAACGCATGCGACTTCCCCGCCAATGACTCACGAGGAACACTTTCCTTGCTTTCTCTTGGCCGGGAGACGTCCGCATGTCCATCCGCCGCTATCTCCGACGGCGCGCTGTGCGATACGGCGCGCTAGCCGCGCCTTGTTCTCCATTTGTCGAATTGGGAAATACGTCTGTTCATCGAGACCGGACGCCAAGCTGAGAAGGGGGCTGTCCGACTGCGCCTCGCTAGGCAAGCGGATCGACTAACTGCAATCGGGTCGGAGACGACGTTGGCAAACAGACGTCCGAAAGCAGGCAGTCCACCGCGACCACGCGCCAGAGCAACTCGCATGCCGCTCGTGGCTATACAGTACGACGCTCTATCACCTCCCCGCTCTCCCCGACGAGCGCGGGCTTCTCCCGCAGCCGTCCGGCCATCGTTCCCCCGCGCGGATTGCGCGCAGTTTGGCTGCCCGGGATGGACGCGCGGTTGACGGTCGTGGGATGGGCGGCGTTCAGATATCACGATGGACGGGGGAGGTGCGGGCGCGTTGAGCGGGGAGGCGGCTCGAAGGACCGTGACACAGTTTATAATAAGGGGCGTCGTGAGCGCAGTGTGGATATATACGGGAGCTGGAAAACACGATGCGCGGGTGCGGCGTGGGCGTTCCTCGGAAGTGCGTTTGCCGTTTTGGACCTTTGTTGGGGACACGGCCGGAGCTTTGAAAGGGGAGGAGGGCCTTCTCCCGCGTCTTCGGCACACGCGGTTTTCATTTTGCCGCGCTTTGCCGTCGATGGTGCGCCGGCGGACGTGTCCGCCTTTCTCCCTAGCTCGAGTAGCTTTCGAGAGCGCAAGGGCGAAAGGACAGCCGGCGAAGAGGACGAAGGATCTGTGGACGGTGCGCGAGGACGGGGGTGGAGCGAACTAGAACTGCGGTGCGGGGACGGCCTGAGAAACACCACGTGCGTAAGCGGGCCGCGAGAAGAGCGCAGCCGGCGAACCGGCGCGCTGCCTATCGCGATCTGTTTTGTTCTGTGCAGGAGCGCGTCGTAGATCGCGTCCCCAGCTCAGCGCGGAACACGCGCGCTCCGCACCGGGGGAGATCCATAGAACAAGTATGGCCTCGGCGCACGCGCACTCCCCTTCTCCCCCCCGGTTTGCCCCCTTCCCCACTTCTGTAACCACCACCGCCTGCGCCCGCGCGCGAATGCATGGCCAGCGCGGAGAGTACGTGGGGCGCGACTGTCGTAAATCGGAGTTCGGGTGCGTCTGCGGGTTTGAAGGGGGAGGAAGGAAGGAACGAGTCGGCTGATATCGACGCGCGCAGCGGCCGCGACGGCGTTCCTCGTCTGGGACGTCCTCATCACGCTCGACGACGAAGTCGAGCTCATCTGGTCGTGCGTGCTCCGTCCTACACACGCGCGCGCACCACCATCTCACACCGCACACCGCACACCGCACGCAGCCGCCCGAACGCGTTCCGCACAAAGTGGCTCTTTCTCTTCGTGCGCTGGTTCGCCGTGTTCTTGCAGCTGTGCGTCCGGATGCGATGTCGTAGAGGCGGAGGCTGATGTGCGCGCGCTCGCAGATCGCTCATTTTCGTCGGTACGGACGTCGCGGCGTCGTTGCACTACCCCGCGCGCGCGTGCACGATCTGGTACGTCTACCAGGAGGCCGCGACGCAGGCGCTCATCGCCGCCGTCGAGATCGTCCTCATGATACGCGGTACGTACTGTATCCAGCGTCGTCGACGTGCGAGCGCTGACCCGCGCCTCTCCCTTCCTTCTACCGATCCTCCCGCCCTCCGCCGATCCGCACGCTCCCCGCCAGTCCAAGCGCTCTACCTGCGCAGCCGCTGCGTGACGTACACGCTCTACGCGCTCTTCGCGGCAGAGAACGTCGGGATGATCGTCGCCCTCGTCCGCGTCGTGCCCGGCGTCGAATTCGACTCTGCATGCGTCGTCACCCGCTCGCCCTTCGGCCTCGTCTACTTCGCGTGCGTACCGCGTCCTCCCCTCCCCTCCCCCCCTCTCCTGACGCGCGCGCGCCCAGCGCGGCCTTCGGCGCATTCGAGACGATCCTGTTCGGCCTCACGCTCGCAAAGTTCGTCTCTGCGCTCTACCACGGCTGGGGCGACACGCCCGTCCTCGCGCTCCTCGTCCGCGACGGCACCTGGGCCTTCTTCCTCGTCTTCGGTGCGCCTCCTCCCTCCCCCCTCTAATCGCCCCTCACCCCCCCACGCAGCCGCACTCGTCATCAACGCCGCCTTCTACCTCGGCGCCTCCAACGCCCTCTCCGCCACCGCCTACCAATGGCTCCTCACCGCCGAATCCCTCGCCGGCGCCCGCCTCATCCTCAACATGCTCTCCCTCGAATCCGTCGAACCCGGCTCGCACGCCGGCCCAGAGCTCAGCGCGTCCCTGGCGTTTTCGGCGCGCACGGGCGGCTGGGACGGCGCGGATGAGGAGACGCTCGGGCGCGGGGCGGATGAGGAGACGCTCGGGCGCGGGGCGGAGAGTGCTAGCGCTAGTGCGTATGGACTTGGAGGGAGGGCGCGTAAGGGGCGCGGACGCGGGCTTGGACGGGGACGTGCGCGCGGGCGGGCGAGGGGCGTGTGGAGCGTGAGCTTTGGCGCGGACGTCGACGGCGCGAGCGACACGGAGGCGTTCGAGCTCGACGCGTGGTCTGCGTCGGGCTCTGGCTCTGGCTCCGGGTCTGGCGCGGGATCGGGCTCCGGCTCCGGGTCGCGCTACGACTACGGCACGCACTCGCGATTTGGCTCTGGCGCGTGGGCGGGAAGAGCCGATGGGCTGGGACTCGAGAGCGCGGATGGACTGGGACTCGAGAGCGCGGATGCGGGACGGCGAGATGCGCCGGCGGGGCTTGGGCGTGGTGGTGTGGCGCGGACGGACGAGCCCGTGTAGGCCGGCGGGAAGCCGGTCTGTTGCAGCAGGCCCGTCATGCGCCGCGGATGTATGTTGTTTATTTCATGGTCTAACGTCGTGTCACGTCTTCAAGACATAGTGTAGTATCAGCTGAAACGTACCGCGCCATGCATATAGCCCGCTCTCATGCTCAGTCAGACGTGTTGGAACGCTCGGGTCAGGCGCGTCACCACCTGACACGCCCGTCGACGTCATCCCTGCGCGCCGCCCGTCCATATATCGGCGTCCGCGCGCACGCAGGGACGCACACGCACGATGGCCGCGGCCGGAACGCTCGAACAGCTGCTCCCGCGCACGATTCACAAGGCGCCGCTCTCGTTGCCGGGTGCGACGCCGGCGTCGAGGGCGCTCGTTGAGGAGCTCCTGGAGCGCGACCGCGCGACGCACCACTGCTTCTTCAACGCCATCGGATTCCACAACCACCTCTCGCACCAGTGCGTCCCCTTCCTCTCCTCCTCCCGCTGATGCGCGCATACACACCAACAGCCTGCTGGCGGCGTACGACCTCGGCGCGAGCCCTGCGCTGCTGCAGGCGGCGTACGACGAGGAGCTGAAGGAGCAGAACGACGTGTTTGTGGCGGACAGGGAGAAGGGGACGGTCGAGAGGCAGAAGGAGGTGCTGACGAGGGAGAACTGGAGGGAGTACTTGGGCCAGGACAAGTGCGTGCTCGGCTTTGTTCGTTCCGTGCGCGCCGTTGACTCCGCGCAGGTACTACGCGAACTACGTCCTCTTCTTCTCGGAAGAGGTCAAGCGGCTCGGCGCGCACGCCGCGTTCGAAGAGTACGTCTTCTCCGAGCAGGCCAATGCGCACGGCGCATGCATGACCGAGCGCTTCGTCGCTGGCGCGTGCGTCCCGTCTCTCGTCCCGCGCGCTCTCAGACCCGGCTGACGGAGGAACAACAGCCTGCATCCGTTCATCCAGATGGGCGTGCGTAGCTGTGCGCACGGCGTCGGCTTCCCGACTGACGCGCTTGTACAGTACGCGATCGAGTTCAACAGCCCCGCGATGGTCGCCCAAGGTCCGTCTGTCCGTCCCGCGTGACCGCCCGCGGATGCTCACGCCCCCCAGCCCTCGCCCAAACGGCGTCGCACGCCGCCTTCTACCCCTCCCTCTTCCCCTGGTCCGCCCCGAACGACCCCGCCCCGCCCTCGTCTTCCGTCCCCCTCCTCC
>MU273561.1:0-94927 GCA_022160365.1 Vararia minispora EC-137
AAGTCAGTGTTCCCGCGCAAAGTCCCGTTCCATCCGCGTCCCTCCACATTTAGGCATAAAAATTACATGGCTATGTTCGGAAAATTAAGGGCTTTCAAGCTGTGGTGAGGGAGAGCAAAGGAGAGGCCAGGGGACGGGGCGTATGTGTGACATCAGCGCACGCTATGCTGTGTTGGGGTGGTGGAAGTAGTAATTCTTATATATCCTTCCGCCCTGCGCCCGTCCCTTCACATTTCTACATAAAAATTACATAGGCATGATCACAGGAATAATCTCTTTCATATTATAGCTAGGGAGGGCGAAGGGAGGGACGGGGGAGAGAAACTGTGCGCCCCGCCTGCCACTGTCAGCTGCCATCAATTCATCTGTCATCAGGGAAGCACCGGATATCCGGAGGTGCCGTCCCGAGTCTTGAAATGGCAATCATTCGACAGCGAAGCTGATATGTTGCAGCTCACGTTTTTCATTGAAGTCAGTATTCCTAATGTTATTTCTTCTTATGTTTTCTGCTTCATATGTTATAGTCCCTCGCATATGTTAATTAGCACAGCTGTGTTCGCGCTGTTGGCGCGATTACAATGATATATATATATATAGTACTATAGTGAGGGGAGTGGGGGATCGTGGTGCTCGTCGCGGGGGACGGGGAGCAGCGCGTGGGAGACGACGAACGGAGGGGCGGGGAAGGCGGAGCGCTCTCGGGGATCACGGACGGGACATCCGGAAGCTGCCGGACGTCATGCTGATGGCGGGATCGGCAGGCGGAATTACCGTTCGCCGCTGTCAGCGGCATCCGAGGCGGATGACGCAATGCCGAACCGTGGAGAGCGCCGGTGCTCTATGGAGAAGTAGCTGGAGCGGCTTCTTAGCTCCTGAGATGGACTCCACGTGTCAGGTACACCCAGCATATCAGCTAAGGTTCTGACATCAATCAGGTGCCTGAGGAAACGTGCTCCACAGGCGGAGGCTGAAAGTGCTAACCTGGGAGCGGACGGCACAACGGCCTGATAGTGTGGTCTGTCTGCGGAACCGCGCACCAGGAGGATTTGGGATAGGGATATGTGATTTTACTGAGAGATGTCAGTCATGGAAGGACGGCGGAGAAATGTGAGACAGCGACGCGCATGTTGTTTGGGGACCATCCACGTTCTTCAAACCACACAGGTATCTGCTCCCAGCCCGGATGTCATCATCACGGATGCGCTCGCGACCGCGTGGGGACGAAACAAAGCGGTAGTAGAAGACGCTGCTGCTGCACCAAGCCTCTTCCTCCGTTGGGTCTGGAGGATCTCGGACCACTTGTGCAGACACCGATCAAATACTTTCTTGACTTCAATGATGACCATATGAGAGGGCGACTTGCGGGTTGGTCGACACGTGGGAGACTCGGATGGGGGCAAAGACAGCTACCAGTGGCCGGACCAAGGGAGGGGTATCAGACGAGTGCGACGCACCCTGGGCCGGTAATACATGTGGAGGAAGTATTTCAAGGCATCAGTAATGCAGGCGAGCCAGAAGGCTACGCTCTGCCCGTTTCGATGTGCAAAATCTAACTCATATCTCTCCTCTCTACTTCGATTATCCTCGGGCGGCTATGAGTCTATCCGATCAAACGGCCCAACAGCCTACGCGCCCGAGATCCTTATTAAATGTGGCGCATAAGTAGCAGCCGCGCCACGCGATTGTGCCGCACGGCGGGTGCCATCCATATTTAATACCCATCTGGGCCCTCTGGCGTTGTTGTAGGTCTGGGTGAGGTCGGGGGCGTAGACGTGGATATGGACACTATGTGGACGTGGACGTGGGCGATGATTCAGAAGAGGGGGTAGGAGTCTGATGCAGCGCATCGCCGTGGTGCGGATCGTACCACGTGCGGCTCGTACAGTAACGGTCCCATCACGCGTCCACATCGCATCTTGTTGTTACAAATAGTTTTGTATAAATGTACTCTTCAAAGGCGGCAGGCAGTACTCGGGGTCCTGACGTGCGGATCACCCTTCTGCTGCTTTGTTTGTAGCTGGTCCGTCTCGGGCTTCATACTTCCCATCGCAACGCCTCGCCTCCTTTGCTCCGATCTCCTGCTTCTCGCTCGAATCCGCATCTAATTGCTTGTGTTATGTTACTCTTATGTGCTGCTCAGTTACTCTAATGAGACAAGAATTAAAATGATAAATGATTGTAAGTTGTTCCTAAGAGTCCCGTTGTCAACTAGTACCTATACCCGATCCGACGCTTTGCTTCTTGATTTCGACAGCTACCAACCCAGCTTCGTGCGATAGGCCGGATCGTATGTCCGTGTCCAGGCTGGTAACCAATCTCTATGCACCAGATCCCAGAGCGGCGCACTTAGTCCATGAAGGATGAGAAATATTGTAGAGTACAGAGCCGTGCCGAGCATCCCAGTCCATTCTGTCGTTTCTGGGAATCTGACGGTCGGCATAGTGTGGAGACTCGTGAGAGCAAAGTTCGTGAAGGATCGGCCGGCCGGCGGCCGACGGCAAGGAGCACCGTTTCCGCGAGAAGTCACCGGCCAGAGAAAGCCGCGACGATGAAGTCTCCGCGGGAGGGAATAGGGCTGCTCGTGAGCAGCGACGTGGCGGGACTGTCAATCGGAAACGCGCTCGCGCCACGGCGGACGAGCGTCTCGACCCAGCTGTCGCGCTCCTCGTCCGATTCGGCGCACAAGAGATGACGGTGGCCCGCGCCGACGATATGGAATGCATGCAGATGATCGGCCTCTTCCTGCGCTGCCCTTCGGTCGAGTGGGTATTGCTGTGACCAGACGTGTAAGTCCACAAGAGCGATCGAGCCGAGGTGTTTACCGCCCCGCTGGAAGGACGAGGCGTGAGTGCGCTACAAATGCAGCAAGGGGCCGCTGGAACATACTCGTTCATAGTATTCGAGAGTGGTTCCCTTCAGGGCGAAAAAGCGTTCTTTCCATCCGCCAAAGCTCTTGCCTCGTTTCGTGAGGTATCCCTCCTTGTCGCTCATGGTTTCGCGCGTCTGGACGACACCAGAGGTGAGGAACGCGATGATCTCGTCGCTGTTCTGTACAGACAGTGCTATCACTGCTTGTAAATAACGCTCAAGCACCGCCTGCGTGCAGCAGTCAGCAACACATAACGGAAGTGAATCGAGGGGTGCTGCAGACCTTGCGCTCTTCGCCGCGCGACGGAGCGCGGTCGCGCCACAGCTTCCCGTCGGGTAAACGCAGCACGTTACCGTAACGTGCACGCACACACTGATCAAGCGAGGCAATGTCGTTGTACGTCTTTTCTACCTCCCAATTGTCCACATCGTTTCCCGCGTCGACGGACACGGTGAAATACATCACGTCCCTGCCACGTTCGTCCGGCTGGACCATGTTCTGCGTCACGGAGATCCTCGTACGGGAAAGATCGTCCGGAAGCAAAAGAGGTGGTGGTGGCTGGACGACAGGAATGACAAGGAGTGACGCTGATGTATCTTGCGTGTGAGTGTCGGATAGCGCCCGCGTGGAAGAGTTGCTACTGCCGGATAGAGGGACGACACGTTCATCTAGCGCATCTCGGCTCCTCCGTCCAAACCTCAATGTCTATGTACCCACACTCAGCTAATCCGCACGTGGGACATTAAACAAGAACGTACGCTCAACCGCCACCTACTCGGGGATTCTGGAGGTGCCGAAGGTAGCGCGGCCGCTTCATACTGACTGTCTAATTTCAGCGTCTGGCGCACTTGGTTACTCTTCAACGCTTCGTCCACTATGGCGCGAAATTCTTCATTTTCGTTGGGCTTGGGTGTTTCTTCCGGAACAACTTGCGGTGCGGCATGATACTTGACTACGCTCTGAGGAACTTGTTGACTGGACCCTGAGAAGGGTGCAGGGGTCCAGAGTGCAGGTCTGTCCATGGCTCGAGCTGCGAACGGTTTGGAAGCTTTCTGATACTGAGAAGACTTCTCGTGCGTTGGAGCGGCCGCTGGTCTGTTTTCTCTGAGTGCGCTTACGGATGTGGTGCTGATGTCCAAGTCACTCGTTGGATCAAAGAGCGAGCTGCTTGACGGTGTAATCGGCACTATGGATGGGTTGTCTGACGAGACCGGCGAGGCAGTGAATGGTTCTGCTGCATGTGTCACGGGGTTCGTCGTAGATGTCATCACTCTCGGCACGACATGTCCGAGGATTGTTTCCCCAGCTCTTCCAGCCGACAACTCATTGTCTTCATCAGCCCTTCCAATCCCCAAGGCATTCGTGTCCGCGGATTTCAGCCCGCCTGGAGTATCTGGCCGGTAACTATCTTCCTCGACAGGTGAAAAATGATCAGGTGGCAAAAATTGTGAGGATGCCAAAGCTGATTCTGGGAGCTGGACAGGATATGGCGTCGCTTCTGGAGGCTCGGCGGACGGTGTGTCCGTGATGCGTTGCATTCCTGAATGACTGCATGAACTTGGGTATGTTTTGAGAGCGCGAAATAAAGTACCTCTGTTTCCAGCGGACGGTCTTAGGCTCGTAGTCTGTGGGGCCAAGGACATTTGAACTTCCCGGATGCTAGGACGAGACGATGGAAGTGCGTCCCAGCATTTCTGTACAAGTTCCCATAGGGGATCGTAATGCAAAAGGACGGGGCGCGGCGGTCGGTTACCCTCCGTGACGACGTGGTTAAAGATCAGGTGCTCCCAGTGTACGACATCTTTAAACGGTATCTTCCCGCCGCTGAAAATCTGTATGAACCCAGTCAACAAGATTTTATGCAAAAAAAAGAATTGCGTGCCTCCCAAATGGTGATACCCAAACTGTAGATGTCGGAGGCCTTTGTAGGCTTCTCGCCACGCAAACATTCGGGGGCCATCCATCGTAGGGTTCCGGGAGGGATGCCACCGCGTTGTGTCGATAATGCAGTCCTGCTTCGGATAACGTCCATCGCAGATGAGCGTGACAGCCCAAAATCGGCGATTAAAGCATGGCATTTGTCGTCAATAAGGATGTTAACCTACAGCCCTATAGTAAGACCGAGGCTCATTAAGTGAAGATGGGCTGATGAGGGCTTACGCCTTTCAAATCCGCATGCACGATGTTCCTCCCGGGACCATGCAGGTAAGTCATCCCGGCGACAATATCGTACACCTAGTTGCCATGAGCATCGGACGTTTTATCCGTTATATAAGCTTACCAAGTCCACACGATTCGCGTCTGGTCTGTGAAATTTAAGATAGTGACAGATATTACCAAAACTACAGTATTGCATGACAAGGAAGGGCTGGAGAGAGCAAAAGTATTAATAAGCGAAGATAAGCATTTGAGGAGAGGTCACACATTGGTTGCTTCAAGACAGGCACCGTACAGACCCAGAACGTTAGGGTGACGGAGCTTGGACCTGAAAGCGATGTTCAAAGTATAAAGTACGGTATTCTGGAAGGGAGAAAGGCGTCGTACCAGAGACGAACTTCATTATACATCATCTTTCGCATTACCTACGTGAGATAGGAGCCCTACTTTAAGCTCGCGCCGCAAAGTGCGAGGATTGACGCGCACCATCCTATCTTCCTCGGATAAAGCCCGCGCCTCGCGAGCATGCATCTCCTTGATAGCGACAAGCTGTAATGATGTGAGAAAAAGACAAAGAGCGCTTGCTATATACCACGCACCGGTGCGGCTGAACCCCAGCGACCCTTGAAGACGCATCCAAATGAACCTTCGCCGATGGTATCCGACGGGTTCCAATCGACTTCGAAGCTCGATATAACCCAGTCCTCCGAGATCTCAGACGTAGCTAGTCCTCCGCCTTGTGACCTACGCTGCAGAACGTCGCTTGCGCCGCGCAGGAAGCGCGCTTCTGGAGTTTGTTCAGACCCGAGCTCCTTTGCTTGGACACACTTCGCAGATAGTAAGTCTTGGTTAGAACTCAGAACATCCCCAAGACACCCCATGCGCATCTCACCTTATGCACAGCAACAAGGAGTTCCTCTATCCGCCTCTGCACACCACCTTGATCCTGGAGAGCATGGAGAATGCGCTCGTCGTTAGCGGCCAGATCCTCGAGTTTCATTTCGAGTTCATTTCGGTCTTCCTCTTGTGCTTGTCTGAGCTCCTGCCGGAACTTATCATTCGCAATATCTGCAGCAAACTACAGTGTATTAGGACACGACGACAGCCTATTCTTGGACCTGCGCACGCTGAACAAGGAAAGGGCGTCGGCAATACCATCCTCTACGCCACGGAGACTGACGTCGATCTCGTCTTGCTTAATGATACACCATAGCATACTCTTGCCTTTGAACCTCTCCATCGTGTTCTCGAGCGTTTTACATGTCCTAGGAGTGGTTGATAAACGAAATGACCACGTGAAGGAAGCAGTAAGGATACCGACCGTTCCAAATCGCTGACACCTTGTCGCATCTCTGAAGACAATGCTTCGCTCGAGGTTGGGAGATGGCAGCTGAGCCTTTCGATGAGGGAGCGACACCGATCAAGCAATATACGGATTCGTTTCCGCCGCATCTTGGCATTGTCGTATAAATCATACGCGAAAGTGAGCGCTGACCACGCCGCTCTGAGGACATGGGGAAGGACAGTAGCCGTCCCAGCGACGATGATCACGGCTTCAGCCATGTTCGCCAGCTACGGCGAGTACCGGCTTGTAGCTCGGGTGTGGGGGGCGGGTACGCAGATAAGTAGCGGCATACAGGCCCAGAGTCCCCTAATATAGCACGGTGCTCAGCGTCAGCGTCTGACAGCCTGGGGTGCTTGGACCAAGGCACGGAGCATGGCTATACGACTGCCTTGTGCGGAATCAAGCCATACAAGTATTCCTACTGCTATCTGTCGCGCGCCTGTGATGCCATGGCGGAGTTTATTGCAGGAGCCTCGATCATCAGTGCATCAGCGCTTCAGATTCAGCTTCGTCACCGTGAGTCCGACTTGCTGAGCATCCAAATCGCCATTGTCATCGCTCAACTTTCTCCAGTCTCGTTGTCAAGGTAATGTAGCTAGTTGCGGCTCTGTTCGATGCGTCCGTCATCTCTTTCTCTCCGGAAATTGTCCTAGCAGCCGTCAACGATATATAAATTTCCTGCGGAATCCTGATGTACAGTACTAGTGTGTGTCCAGCTGCAAAACAGCCGTTTCATATCTCGTACGCTGCTTTGGCTCTTCCTTCGCTCTCTCCGGGATTCGAGCCAGCGCAAGTAGCTGGAAAAACGGTAGATCTGGCGAAATTTCGATTTTTTTCGAGAAGGAACAGAAATGCCAGAGAGGTGCCGAGAAAGAGGCTTGTTTAACTGCAGGAATGGTCACCGCGGCAAATTGCAAGGGCCAATGAGTCATCTCGTGTGACAGCTGGCTGTCACGCTCTACGACCTTGCTCAGGCTCAAGCGATGAGCTGTTTAAAGCAAGGGTTTAAAGCATCCTAGAGCTGATTCTACTCAGGGTCACTACACACAATAGTGAAGAAAGGAAAAGACAGTCTATATATCCTAAAGCTGTCAGTTCCGTTGTTCTTGCAGCTTTGACTGTCTCACCGCAAAGAACATGAGATGTGCTCAGAAAGCGATTTACTCCCGTTCAATGATTTGTCGCTTTACCTTTAGATTCCAATATCAGGTAGCAGTCACATAGCTTCAGCTGGAATAAGTCCTCAAGCTTGAGCATGTGGAGGAGGTCGAGGAAAAGTAGAAACAGTACACTGTTGCATGGTTAGTTGGTTGGCTGATAGTGAAGTTGTCCGCAGGGCCGAAAGCCCAGTATCGGACATAACTCGTATGTAGGGGAACTGTCTTTACTGTCCTAAATAAATGTTGTTATGTGCAGATTGGGGGGAGGATGAGCGCTGTCACGGTCACGGCTTCATATCCTCTGTCGTTATGCAGCAGCTGTCTTATCCATATCTTGCGGCCCTGCCCCTGGACTGTAACGCTCAGAAATCAGACTTGTTGAGATCGAATACGCCACTATTGTTGCGGATCAAAGCGTACGGTAGTGCATTCAGGTTCGGCGTTGGTGAGGGTTGTACACGTTATTATAAACATCGTTGACGTCGTACCATCGCAATACCGTTCGTCCTGCGACCACGATCATAGCTTTTTGTCCCCACACTTGCTTTGAATTCTCCGCTCATATTTGCAGCTGGATCTATCATACAAAGTGGAATGTGGACGCCGCCTGGGGTTATTTGCATACGGTAACATCGTCTCAAATTGTGAGCCACCCTCCGCTGTCACCACCATCCTACCAGATCCTACCGCGGCCACTACGTGCTCTCCGTCGAATCCCTGGTTCTCTGGTAGCCCTCATCCCACCGCCTCACTTACTCCGGCTTCTATCCTACATCCAGCAAGCCGTGGACCGCTCTGTGATGAGGGTCACAAGCTCCAGCGTGCTGGGTGGCCCATGGTTGGTTACGGGAGCAGTAGAATTTGACACTGGCACGGAAGCTCCCTGGGCGAACATTGGCGAAGAAGGGACATCAACGAGTATTCTCTGCGGCCCGTGGCTGATTATACCTGACCTTCAGTATTCAAATTCCGAAAGTGCTACTCCCCAGGGTGCCAGAGAAATCGACGAACGATCAGCGGCGTCAAAAACCCTTCCCTCTCCGCCACCGAGCCACCCGCCTATCTTCAAGCTGCCCCCCGAACTCATCTTTCGCATCTTCTCGTTCATTTCTGCTCCTTCTGCAGATTCCTCTTCCTACATACCTCCATTTCCCGATTGTCTCGCTGTTGCGCAAGTGTGCGGGCTGTGGAGAGAGCTGGCGCTCAAGTGCCCCGAGCTTTGGACTGACCTTCCCCAACAGCACGAGGCTTTGACCCGACGCGCATTCGAGCTCTCCAAGGACCAACCCGTCTCCTTCCACGCTTTCACCCGCTTCGCTAGCGCTTGTCGATGGAATACCGAATCCGGAATGTTCTCGCTTAGCAAAGACGTCCTGTCTCGTGCATGGCATGTCGTCGCGGGCCATCGTCAGATCAACGACCCTGTTGCCGTTGCGCACCTCGTCAAGATGTTCGATTGGACGGCAGCGCCGTTCCTCGAGTCCCTAACGGTCGTGTACGGTGTGTTTGACCACAAGACACTCCGTGGCGAAGTTCCCTTGCGCCTCAAGCGTCTTATCATGATTGAATCATACGCCATGATAAATACCGCTTGCTTTAGGGCACCCATTTCCGAGCTTGCGCTCGTACAATCGATGATCCGCCGGGATCGAAGCACTAGTACTAGTATATCGCTCACCCCTCCGACAGTCGACGTCCTCTCCCTCCTCCCTAGCCTCCGCCGGCTGACGTTCGAAGAGTCTGCGACGGATTTTCATGCAATTCGTCCCATGGATGATCCAAACTATCCCCCACCGCTTCTTCCGCGGTTAGAATACCTCCGCATCGACGACAAGTATGCGGAAGCGGCGTTCGTCCTTAGTTGGCTTGATATCCCGCTGAGTACCGTGATCGACATACGTGGCTCATGCAGCACCGGCACCCGCAATACACAGCCCCGCTCGCCACTCAGGCCAGCCACGTATCCGCTCGGCGTGCTCAATACGCATCATATACGCGACAGGCTGCCCTCGTCCGCCTCGTACACGGCGCTCCACCTAACTCAGCTATTCGAGCAGTATCATGACTTCCCCAGTTCTCATTGTACATTCATTCTCTCCAATCCCGTTGGTGCTCTTGATCTTGCCCCGTTGTTCATGTACAGCGTCCGTACCCCCTCTCCGAACTGGGACGGAGGTGAGTATATGCACGCATATACGCGCGCACCGCTTACATACCACGCGCAGGGGGTCCGTACGACCTCTTGAATCCCGTGGACGGCCTTATCCCCATCCTTCGTGCGCTCCCTCTCACAGCGCGCCTTCGCACAGTCGACATAGCCGAGCTCCCGGACGGAAAAGTGTGGACGGAGATCGCGGGCGTCTTCCCGTGGGTCCGGCACATCGTCGTGCGTGGCAACTACGACGCTGCCTCGCACTTGGTGTCAATGCTTTCCAAGCCCTCAAGCTCAAGCGCAAATTCAGTCTTCCCGCGCCTTACAATGCTTGAGCTCCGGCAGATCACGGTTAACACTATGGCGTGGCCCCTATCCGAGGCTATGCGCTCGCGGCCGCAGATGAAGCTCGTGTTCCACCAGTGCATGGTGTCAAACCTGTTCGATTGGGACCTGATTAAGCGAAAGGATTTTGGCGCAAGGGTAGAGTGGGATGGAGTCAGTGTGGCAAAAGAAGATAGTGCTACGGTGATGCGGCAGGCACGAGATGAGGATCTGTTCGTTTTCCCGAAGCATGTAATGATGTGAAGGGCTGTGCGCGCGGACTTTCTGGTATTGGACTATGTTGCGCATGCGTCGTAAACCTCACGGATTGTTTGAATCAGGCGGTTGTCTGCTATGTAGCATACGTTCTTTTCGGGATCTCCTTCATACAGGCCAGACCCTGGACCCATGAACCCATGTAAACTCTTTCTGCTGGCACTTCGGGCACCATCTGGCAATACTCTAATCAAGCATAGATGGTCATAGAAGACAGTCTGTGTCGGTGAGAGGAGACGGAGGGCATAGAGTAGGATAGAGCTGTGAGGGCATGGAAAGGCATATTGCAGGGGCACATAGTGGTGCATGAGTAAGAGTGGAAACAACGAAGGGAGGGCATGTAGAGGGTAAGTGATGCAATGAGATATGGTACAGTGAGATGTGTAGAGCAATGTGCGGGCCAAGAGAGCAAACGAATGCGAGACGAAATGTCGAACCGAGTCAAAGAGTTTTTACCCCGTACTTGAGCAACAGCCACATGAGCCGGATAGAAAGGAGGAGAGTTATGATGACGAATTGGAAACTTGACGCGACGGCTCGCAATGCATACGGTACGAAGGCACAAAAGAGCAGGAATGCGAGTAGCATGTAGATGTACCAGTTTGGGTCATGCAGAAACTGGCGGCAAGCGCGGCGCGCGGCTGGACGAGTGCCTTTTGACGGATTGAATTCATCCTCTGCAGATGGAACGTCTAGGCCATGATAAGATACGAGCGCATGAAAACACGAAGGGGGAATAGAAGCGTACAGATAACATTTAATTTATTAAATTTACCGTGGGTGAGGTTGTGCAACGCGAGCGCGGACCACTGGTCGTCGCGGGCAGGTGCAAATACCATTCCTGTCGCGGTATCACATGGCTAATCGGACTTAGCATCGGAGAAGGTATACTGTACAAAAGAAGCAGAGCGACGCACGCGGAGCAGCTTGATCCCCCAGTAAGCCCGGACTGCATCTACGTCGAGGCCTCCGTTGGGCTCGAGACGGAAATCAACTTGATCAAGGACCCGTCCTCGTCGCCGCCTGTCTGCAGAGAATAGTCGAAGGCGGATGCAACTGAGAATAGTCGAGCATCAGTGTCTACGTTGTGCGAGAGGCGAAACATACCCAGGTGGAGGAGGGGCATATGCGTTCGACGACGTGCGGCGCACAGGCGAGCCGAATGCGTATAGACGCAGGGCGCAAAAGAGTTCATACCATTCGCTACCCTCGCCATCTATGTATAGCGACGAGTGAGAGACGAGCTCTTCAATGTCGGCGCAGACGTTGCGGTAGCAGCTGAGGGTGGAGTCAACGAAGGAGGACATGGCGTCGCCGAAGTTTTCCCCGAAGCCACCAACTTTAAATGCGCAAAGCCTTGGTGTCAAGGAGCACGAAAATATTTCATGTAAGTGTTGCGTTAGAGGGAGGACAACGCAAAAATTCAAGGGGAGAACGAGAACAAGGCCGACCCGGCTTTCCGAAATGGTCTGTCTGCCTTGTACTTGCCTCGATTTCGCATGCGTTTAAATCCGCGCACAAAGAGAACACATATTTAGGAACAAGACTCGTGTCAAGAAAAAAAAGTCCTGTCAATCGAAGAACGTCAGTTTAGGACACTGTGATTGACTGAAGACAAGAGGCGACTCGAGTCGAACTAGCACGTGCGTCTCGGGCCTGTGATAGTACTAGTCGGCCACGTGTCATTCGATTTCCGCAGTCTAAACCCAGTTCCGTCCGCTGGCGGCAGCATGCCACATCGTACCCCCGCGCCATTCAGCGCCGATCCCGATCCACCCGTCGTCGTTCTGTTTTTACCAGTTCTGTCCAGTACGTCGAGTTCGACGTGCTCAACAATGCTCAGAACGGTACGACGTATACCGCAGCGGACATTCATTAGGGGAACTACACCGTGCCCTCAGGCTGTTGACTTGGGGGCTTGAGTCTTACTCTGGCCGTAAGCCGGACTACGTTTTCGGAGCGCTTGCGCAGCGGGCCCTGGAGGACGGGCGTGCTAACTATCGTATGTATATAATAAAGAGCTTTTACGCAGTAACTAGGTCCAGGACACCGCAGTAAGTATTTATAAGAACAAGGCCAGCACCGCCATCCGAAATAGCCGGCCGTTTACTCGCTTCGTGCCCCACGCTTGCAAATGTCAATAAAGGCATAGCTTCCTCCGGGACAAGGAATCGCAATAACCGAGCCTTTGTTGTTGACGAGAGACTGGATCTCCGGCCAGCACGCAAGTTTTTGCTGTTATATCCCGGGCCATGGAACTTGGAAGTCCAAATCTCTACGTTTGCGAGATTTCATATTAAAATCACTGCCGACTGGTTCTCCTATCTGGCTGTGTAACGAAGCCCAAGAGGCGTGATTGTCCTAGTAGTCCCGGTCCGGGTAAGGTAAGGCACGGAAGCAATAACTAGGAGGGTAAAGTCTAAGCAGAGAGAGGCGTCCTCAATTCCAAGATTGCTGCGCGAAGACGCCTAGCACGCAGTTTAGCTTACAGTCCGAATAGGACCCGACGTCCGCAGTAGTAAACGTCCTGTTGCTCTGAGCGGAGTTGAGCGCCTGGAGTACGTTGCCTTGAACGAAGTCGGTGAAGACGAGGTCGACGATGGGCGAGTCGGGGTCAACGCCGGGGGGCAGGGGCGAAGCAAGGTAATTCGGGACACTTGTGTAGGACTGGATAGCAGTGTGCGGGATGTCATCGCCAACACCGGGGCAAGACTATCCGCTTGCATGTTAACTCTCAGAGAGAGGAGACAAGGTGAAGGACGAACGTCGTGCGTGACGTATCCCAGCGTGAGGTTTTCAGTGTCACGTTTCTGAACTGCGTCGTACTCCGCCATCCTCTTTAGCCACTCCCTGTACCTCTTCGCCACATCGCCTCTCGCATACTCCGTCTCCTCCATCTCCTCGACGAACTCACGCTTAGAAGGAGTGACACCGTTGAGCCCATCCAGGACCTGCTGGCCGAGGTTGATCGTCACATTAGGGATGAAGACGAAAGCGTTCGTGAACGGCGACACTGTGAACTGGTCGTTTTTGTCGAACGGGCCCTTATAGATATCGAAGCGCAGTCCGCCGGACTGGACGAACATGAAAGCGGGGATGTTGGCACGACTATTGTTGACGGCGAGCGCGACGGGGAGAACCTGTTCACAATAACACAGATGTCAGAATAATTTTTTTCGGCAGACAGTAAATGGTCATGCACTTCTTGAGAGAGCAAGGTAAGAGCCGACGAGTTGGAAGGGTACGGCGCGCTGCACAATAGTCAGCAACAGACGAGAAATCACAAAGAATGGCATACGCCGTGAGAAAATAGTCCTGCGGTGCGATGCCGTACTGAAAACCCAAGTCGTAAGAGACAGAGAGAGCATCGAGACCTTGTGTAATCTCCTGTCCGACCGATGTGTCGAACGTCGAGTTCCTCGTGCGCGTGTGGTACTATCCCGAGTCCAGTTCACATCAGGAAGAGAATGCGATGAACGGACCTCGAACGTAACTCGGTTGGGATCTAAGTATCGACGGGAGAAGGTAAGGTTGTCGGTGTCGCTTGTTTGCGTGAGGTTCACGCCTAAACACGCGTCGTTCGGTACAAATTCGATACAGGTGTGCTGGGAAGGAGCATACTCATCCAGCCAACAGTTTCCATGTATCGGCCGCTCTCCAGAGCCATCATGCGTCCGTCAAGTTGGACTGGCGAGAACGGATGAATATCTCGGAAACAAGCAAGTGCGGTCACTCACCGCAGTCACGAATGTGCGTGTGGCCACCGAGTAGTAAGATCGGTGTCGTCGGATGTACAGCGCGGACAGCATTGAAGACCGTGGGCCCTGGAAGACACTGAGTACAACAAAGAATCTAGTAAAACTGAAGCGCACAATCGCCATTTCGGACGGGCATGTGCCTACAAAAATAGTTAGAGACGAAGTATGTTTACCATTCTGCATTGATGCTTACCCGATAAGGAGGAAGAAGTCGGGCTCATCCGCGATAGCCTCTGAGAACTGGCGCGTGCGTACCAGCTTGAATGCGCCAAGGGAGTGAGGTGAAACAACCATACCCACGTCTCCTTGACCATAGCCGCAGGCGCTTGCACCGTTGTGCCCTCGTCGTTACCAGTGAAATGGAACATCACACCAAGCGCCGTAACGTTCCGTCCCTTTGCCGTAGTGAACTTCGCGTACCGGCCTTGGACGCCTGCATCAGCACCACCGCGACGAAGGAAGCATGATGTACTCACTCCCGACAGGAACACTGACGTTATTTCCGTTGCCATCCGGAACGGTGATGTTCGCGTTCGAAGACAAGTAGCGGCCCGGGAACTTCGGCGCGAAGTTGGTATGCATGTCGAGCGTGACGTTGTATATGTACAGTTCGTGACTGAAATCTAGCATGAGGACAAGATATCGTTCCAAAGGGTGATATACGCACTTGCCGATGGCCAATACGTCGTAAGGCAATTGAGCAAAGAATTGATTGGACTGTGGATCTCATTTAGCGCGCGCCATCCTGTACTTGATTCAGGTGGGATACTCACATCATGTGCATCGATACCACCAGGAGGGAACCCATCAGAGAGACCAGTACCTGTCGTATCCAGAGGAATTAGCGTTTGAGAAGAGCGCGGGTCTGAAACAAGCTCAGACCGTCATGGAGATCGCCAGTGTCGATGAGGAGCAAGTCTACGTCCTTCTCCTACAAATGAAAGGTATCAGTTCAAGAGCACCCAATGTGCGTTAACTTCAGCGCACAGAAGCAATCTCCTTCATGTGTGCGACGAACGATGCAAAGTCTCCGAAGTCGCCGCTACAGCGGACGTGACTAAGATCGCCCAGTCCACCACATCCAACGACGACACGCACCTGTAGTTTGGTTCTGGGAAGGACGATTTCTGATGTCCAAGAAGCCAACCGTGGCTGTCGGTCGTGTGGATGATATTGACATCTCCCCACTCGAGCGGACGCGTCGGGACTGGGAGGTTTGTGGATGGAAACGCGCGCCTATGCCCTTGAAAATGCTCTTGGAAATGCGAGTAGTCGTCCCAAAGTAGGTGATCGTGCTCGTCGCAGGTCCTTACGCCACCGAGAAGAGCAAAGAACAAACCCACCCGTAGTGACAGGAAACCCATCTTGCGGTGCCGAGGAGGGGGCAGGGGTCGTGACGGTTAGATGGCAAGCTATGTAATGTAACAGCCTTTTATTGCATCACGGACTGCTGTCATGACTTTTGACGGGAAGGCTAGACAGCATATGGATCAAGCTACAAGAAGGGTTCGCAGTACGTCGTAACCGCCTGCTGGCCGTCAATCCGGTTACGGGACTTTTGCGGCCGTCATCGTAAAGTGTCCCACGGGTCACCGAACCCGTAAATTGACGGCCGTGCGCATCATCGGACGATCCCGTCCACCGTATATACGGCGTACAGTACGGAGCCTTGCACCTGTTTCTTCTCCCGTTCCTCTATTTCGGCCCCCTCATTTTCTGAGGTTTGTCCTTTCAGTAAATCAGTGTGTTATGTGCAGTGCTCATAATCAACTGTTCCATCAATTCATTGTCCATGACATCATGAATCTTCCTCTCACCTAGCTCCACTGTTGTTTTTGTTCAAGGTCACTCCAAGTATGTCGCGGCCCCAGTCTTGAGTGCGGCAAGGATCTGCAGTATCAGAGCCAACGCTCGTTTGGAGACAGTGGAGTCCGGGCCGCTCAAGGCCGTGCCCGCGACAAGCACGGGTTTCTCATGATCAGTCCAAAATACGGTCAAACACTTGAGCAATGCGCTGCGCGACCCCGTGCTGATATCGCCCCCAATTACTACTGCAGCGTCGCCTGACACAGAATTAGGGGTTCTTTACAGTTGGCCCATGTTTGCTGAAATTTACGTGATTCGTATACGGGCTCTTACACACGCTGATCTGAGTGCTATGATTTGTTTTATAGTACGGGAGCCTCGCTCACGAAGCTCGCAGATACTATCCTTCAGGTAGCAATGCAAACACCGTGTAGCAGAAGTGAAAAACAGCCTTGATTGGCTTCACAGTTGTACTTTTTCCTTAGAAAAGCAATCGTAGGTGGGGGTGGATGTCTGATGCACTCGGATATATGTGACCAGGCAATAAATATGCCATCGTTCAGACTACATGAGATACCATGCAGACCATTAGACTATCCGACTGATTTCCGGAGTACTGCGCGAGCCGATTTCGCTGTCTCTGCCCCTCTCTGCCCGTGCTCGCGTCCGTCTCGTGACTTTCTTGTTGAGAGACTCGTGATCGCATACATCTGTACAGTACTCTCGTCTTGACTGCTATCCATGCTGCTTTGTAACTCAGTAAGTTTTCTTCTCCGGTGACCATGAGCAAGTCGTCCAAGAGGCCTGCATCTCCCACACGTAGTCCCAGGCCCAGGCTTCGGCCGCGCCTTGCCTCCTCGACTAAAAGTGTCGACACCACAGCAAACTCATATCGGGTTCGGAGAACGTCGACACCGGGCGGTAATATCTCAGCGTCAGCTGTTTGGACCCCCGTTCAACAGTCCTTCAAGAGCGTTCGGGTGGACATCGCGTCCTTGCGGGAAGCATTGCAGATTGCTACCGCTGCTGCCGCAGAAGCAGCCTCTCGACCGAGATCCACGGCTATTACGTCGTGCACTCGCTTCGTTCCTAAGCGTCTGGGTGCTTCGCGTCATGGCCTTCCCCTGCTCCCGAGGGTGTATATAGCACCTCGCGCACAAGCGGCCCCGGATGCTCTGAGGCTCGACAACGCCGACGACCCTCCGATCGTCGCGTCTGACCCTCTCGTCAACGAGGGCACAAACGCCGGACCTTCCGCCACTGTAAGTCTTGTGTGTGTCCGGGCGATGCGACGTTGACCCCATGAGCAGCGCTTGCCTTCGATAAGCTTCACAAAAAAGGAAGCGCATGGTGACCGGCTCATACGTCCGGAAGGACGCGGAGGCGCGTGTCATACCGATCAATGTCACCAATGCCTCACGCGGGAAGGTGATCTATACCGGTGCGAAGACTGCATTGGAACCTGTTTGTTCTGTGTTGCATGCACAGTGCAGACTCACGCGCGGATGCCGCTGCATTGGGTGAAGGTCCGTGATTGCGGAGGGTTGCTTTGCACTAGACTAACATGCCAGCGCTGGGATGGCAAGACGTTCCAGCGGGTCAGCCTTCGGGATCCCGGTTCGCGCGTGTAGCTCTTGCATGCGCCATGGGATGTGTGTCGGACAAATTTTCCAGTCTTCAAGCAGCAGGATTAAGCACGTCGGGAAAAAAGGTACGTTACTAACGTTCCTATTCCTCGAGCGGTAGAAGGCTTATAACATTGACAGAGTGAAGTGTATCAAAATTACGGAGATGATTGCCGCGCCGCCGTGATATGGTACCTTCCCTAGGAAGCGGATCAGAATACGTTGTCCTGATACCGTAAGCTATGTAGTACAGGGAAGCATCATTCGCACAGGCGAATAGGCAGTGACCTCCTTACGGACGAGCAGAAAGACGCGTACCCATGGTATACCCAGAGCGCACCAATAAGAAAGCGCAATGCTCGCCTGCTCATAGGAATAGGAGCCTTTGTCATATCATTACGGCACCCCGCCCCATCTGGCTGCGACAGTGTGTTCGCAGGCCCGCCTTTCGCATGGAACAGACCATAAAAACTCCCCCTCATCGATGCTGTCTTCGGTGTCATAGTCTCAAGATTGATTCCAAACTCAGCTTTTAAGATGACGTGCAACTTCCATCCTCTGCGACATTGCTGGGTGCTTGGTGTGTGACAATCTCCACAGTGTCGATCTGGATGTTGCCAAGGGTAGACTCGCCCGCTCTTGTTTCGCTGAAATTTGAGGAGGGTCTGCGCCGGACGACGTAAACAAAGATAACGGCGGGATGCATGCCCTATAGGTAGGTGGCGGGATTAGTGAGAAGGTATCGAAGAGAATTGTGCACTTGCGATAAGAGAAATTGTGCAGCTGAGGGAGAGGCCAGCTATGTGCAACCTCTCGGAAGCAGGGAAGAAACTGAGGAAGTAGACCATCTATATTCATTAGTATGCGTTTGTACGGAAGAGGGTTTCAGTTGGAATACACGCCGTAAAACTGTATACCACCCTGGACTCGACAAATCAGGATCTTGAGTGCAAACGGTCTTTCTCGTATTATGCGCAAGACTTTCCGTTACTAAACGGCGCCCGAATCCGCGTCGGAATTCATCCGCATCAGGATAGATCAACAGCGTACAGCGTCCTGACCGTGACCAAAAAATCGTCGTCCACACGTTTGTCAGAGCAGAGTCCAAGGATGATGATAAACCACAATGGGTATGTTCTGCGACATCAAACACAATGGATACGGCCGGTGCGAGTTGCATGACAAAGTCGCTGATAAGGATTAGATTACTTCCGGCCTGCGTGAGGGGAAGTGCGCGCAGAGTGTAAATTAAGAGGATCCCGGAGGAATAGAACACGAGGATTGAATGGTGTCACAGAGCCCATATTCTCCGTACAACGACACAGCCGTTGGTGAAGATCTTGTCATCATTCAGTTTTAAGTAAATCTCACAAAGCCCATTGCTACGAACTGCGGAATGCCTACGGTAATCTCGTTAAGAGCGGTCACGCACAGACAGAAGATGCATACTTTCACCCGTATCGTGCAAGGACAAATGAGGATATATGTACAGCCAATCCTACGGTGGATATAGCATGCATGAAGACGACGGCGCAGAATACGAAGCGTAAAGGGTAGTCTTGCCCTTCCTTCTGAGTCGTCTGCAATCCAGAAGTGTGGGTCGTTCTTTACACTCAAGCTCAAGAACATGGCGCACACGATGATGGTAAACACGAAAATAATGACTGTAGATAACGCTGAGGAAAGGTAAGTCGGTATCAGCACTGGTCCAAAAACGCTAAACTTGCTGAAGAGCGCGATCCTGCCCGTGACCGCAACAAGACGCCTGTTGGCGAAGATATCGGACATGAAGCGCAAGAGTCCCGATCTTGCCGGCGGGTGCCTTCACGCATAGATGATACGGCTAGCGGCTATAGGATGCCATTCTTCAATGTCTTGATGCTATTGTCAAACTGTCAAGCGTAGGCGGGAGTGGCACAGGACGATCCAATGTAAACTAGCTTCGAACCTGAGTTTGGGTATATTGTATCACGTTACGTGGTCTATGCAATCGCAAGGTTTGAGGAAACTATGAGCTGCGTAGCTCTGTTAGAGGCATTGCAACGGTGCAACGGAATTTTGCTATCCCCCAATTGTGCGAAAACACCTATATTCAACCCAGGCGGATGACTAGACTGTGTTATACATGCATTAGTGTTCATCATCCGTGGGGCGGAGCGGATGGACCCCCAGATAGATGGGCCAGCAAATGTACACCATCCGTCTGATAATGTAGGTGAAGACGAAGCTGCCTAGAGGAAGAGGAAATTCGCACTGCTCAGTCGAGGTCTCTCTTCGAAGCCAGGTGCGAGCTGCCTGGAAAACGCGACGGCGAGCTGCCGCGGATCCGGAATGACTTGTTTGCCTTCCACAAACAATGTTGCCAGGCCTGTGCCTGTGCTGTCCGTCTGGCGTCAGTCCGGATGGCACCCCTCCTTGACGTGCTTCGCGTAGAAGGCGCATCGTAGTGCTCTGTTTTTCGATACGTAGGTCGACTGGTCGAAATTTCGTGCGTCGCATCTTTCACGTTGAACGCCCTTCTTCAGATATCCTTCCATCTACCACTGGCATGTGAAAGTCGGTCGTAGAAAATGGTCCTACGCCGGTACTGATCGTGCGCATCGGTACGCTTAAACTTTCAAGAATCGTGCCCGTGAAGACCTCGTCCTGTGCGGAATGACGCAGACCGACAAGGATGAATAGGATAGCGGGATACATAGCCTGCCCGCTGCGTTCAGTACATGGAGAGCAAAAGGGAGGAGAAGAGGAATAAGGACGTACGACGGCATAGGGCACACTACAGTTGAAGTAGAAGTTTGCATCGAAGAGCCGGTCGGAGATGGAGAAGAGACTGAGGAGATACACTACCTGCTCCCACACTATTAGACATGTGCACCGGAGGGCATGAGATTCAAAGGGCACGTACCCAAATAACGACGTATATCGCGCCCGACTCGACGAGCAGTAGCATTATCTTAAACACAAACGGGGCTGAACTTGTCGTCGCACGTATCGCGCGCCAGTACTGCCTATTGTATAGATATGTCTTCTCTCAAGCCCAAGAGAGACGACTTGAGACGCGGCGCACCATGTTCGGATACCAACAAGTACCGTCGCGTAGAGGTTTGTGGCAATGGATGTCGCAAAAACCAAGATAAAGTAGAGCGGGAGAGACGTGCCCCTGCGCGCGGTATTGAGGGCTGGATTCCGAACCCACAGGGTGAGGGCGGTGGCGAAAAGACCTAGTGACTTGGAGGTGAGTGAGCGAATTTTAAACGAAGAACGAAGGACGCACCAAGAGTGGCCAAGACGAAGAGACCCGACGTGACGAGCACGAGCTTCGAGCGTCTCCAGAGTGTCCATGCCCTCCATACAACGATGCAGTCATTAAGAAATATCTGGTCCGAACATTGAGCACATACAATACCCTAATCGGACAAGACGACGTACGGCGATAAATTGAAACGAGATTGCTATGAGCTCGTCGTGGATCACTTCGCCACCGTCGATGATCGTTATGCACGTCGTATGGGTGCAGACGCGCCGCCCTAAGTGCAAAATAACGAGCAGACGCACTTCCAGGGCGTACTCGGTGCTTGCACAGGCCCATAAGAGCAAGACGGTGCCGAGCATCGCCCACAGAGCCCTCGTCTTTTGCTCATGGCGTCTGCGCTCCATATGAACGCATGTTTCATGCAGAGTTGTATACCACACACGCGAAGATGGCCACGAAGGTGATTGTCACGGCCGTCAGGAGCGCTGTGTCTGGGCGTTAGTGTGTAGTCAATGCAGAATCCACGTGACGTGCGCACCGAAAAAGGAGCTTTGGATAGCGATACCGGCGGGAACGCGGTCAGTGAACGACTGGGGAACGGGCAGTGGGCCCGACGTGGTAGGAAGAGGCATCAGCGAAGGAAAACGCGATCAGCGCGTCCGCATGCACTGTTTATAATTGTGCGCGAAGCCCAGAACACTAACACAGATTAGCCAATTGCCTGGTTTCGTAACCAGCTCGCGGCCGCTGGATTCAGGGGATAGATCCGCATCAAGGCGAGGGAACTAGCAAGCGCCGATCTGACGCCGACGGATTCGGTGTGAAGGCCTTCTCGGATGTCAGCCGGATGCTCAGGATGTACATAACGCACAACAAGGTGTGTGGATTCAACCAGGTCTCTGCATTCGATGGAGCGCATGGAGCGACTTTGACACGCAGGCCGTTCATTGAGAACATGTCGTTCACTGAGCTCGACATGCCCCCTACCTCAGGCACGTGCCGTTGCAACAACCTATGTGTAAATTCATCTTTATTGAAAGAGGAAATGGTGACAACCAATTTTGCCGGATCGGGTGAGATCATTTCACAAGCAACGTGCTCGAGACTGCTGGTCTGTTGCTTAGATGCCAAAATAAAAAGATTGAACCACAGCGCTGTGGGGTATGCGAGCCTCTGTTCCCAGGCTCTAGGTCAATTCGGCCTACAATAGAGGCCGGCGCAAAAAAATTCTAATAGGGGTCAGCTCGATAGGCGAGAGCATGAGACGCAGTAGATCCAAAATATGGTAGGGGCCGTTGAGAAGGGGAAGTGTTCCATGTAGATCGAGAACGATGGAAGAGAGATGTTTGCGTAATGTGCTATGTGGAAGGCGTCGCCTTTATAATAAAGTTGCAGCGCGCCTGCCTCGCTGAGAGTGCATATACAGTGACCTGAAACATGATTGTACGATGATCAACCAAGATAAACCTACAAAAAGAGCGCATGGCCCTCGGAGATGAATAGGAACAGACGCGAGCGCACGTTGGGCGAGGTTGCGGAAGGATTCGGCTGGGGACCGACGCAACGCAAGGTTAGGGGCATCTTGGCGGGAACGCCGGTTCCTAGAATAGGAATCGAAACAATGTCAGATTGCAGATATCAAGGCATCGAACCAGAGCGAGCAAGATGGGGATCCTCCAATTGGACCGCACGCCGCCAGGTGAAATGAAGAAACAGCTCCTGAAGCAGCCTCAAGGAAAAAACGCGTTGTTCCGGCGGGTCAGAGAAAACGGAAAAGTGCGCTTTCGTGGGTCCTTCAAGATGGTATAAGAGATGTAAAAGAGAGAGTAGCGAGGGGGCGACGATGGAGATTGTGACTTGGGAGCTACAGTCGTGGTATTTGCCAGGCCCAGGCAAGGTATGCACAGCTCCAGGGCAGAGTGATGGGCGCCGCGGCAACGGCCGACGGCCGTCAAGACTACTCTCGCTCCGGGGATCCGCTAGACAGCCTTCACCGCGCTTTGCGACGACGACAGCGATGATGACGGCCCGCAGGCAGCCGTCCACCACATCTCTCTCTCAGTACGTGAAGACCGGCGACTCAGACCCCTCCGCCCGCACTTTCGACTTCTGCAACAACTTCTGGGGTCTCGGGGATGGCGGGGTTGACGTCCTCTTCGCTCGCATGCGCGGTGCGCAGCGCACTATGGAGGAGCTCCGCAACTTTTGGAAGGAGAGGTGCGTTCTCTTCTTGTCTACGTTTGCCACAGTGCTCAGGGTCGCCACGTTGCAGGGCCCTCATCGAGGAGGAGTACGCCAAGCGGCTCGCCAAACTCGCCAAGTCGACCGCTGGACGTGACGAGATAGGGTGCGTTAGCTTTCTCTCTCTCAGACTTCTCATACCATCGGGGCTACTCGTGCCGCTGCCGCTGTTTCGGCTACCGACGTGCGATGATGCGCTGGCTGATATACGGTGCTCACGGAGTGATGGTGACAAGTTCGGGGTCGTCGGTCTTAAACCCACCGAGACTGCCCATCGGTGCCCCCGTATGGCGCCCTGTTGTGATACCGACGAATACGATCGCGGTCGCTCAAGGAAATGCGCGGTTCTCTGCTTGCACGTGGTGCCTAGGATGTTCCTTCACCGCATCGGCTGCGTGTGCGCACAGCCCTCGTCCTAGGAAGCCGAAGTCACCACCATCGGCTCCCGAATCTCAGTTCCTCTTCGAGCCTCTCGTCCACCTCTGCAAGGCCGGACGTGACAGGGCGTTGCTGTTGACGATGGAGCGCTCAGCATTCCGCGGCTAGGGTATAGTGCCACATTTAATTTACGACTCCCGTTCCGTGCCATTGTCATTGCCATTTCCACACCATCCCTTGTATTCGGCAAGCACTAACCCTTTAATTGCAGCGAATTCCGCAATTCTATCGACATACTTAGGCTGGAGACAGAGAAGCAGTCCAGCTTTCATCTACAGCTCTCGCAGCAGATCCGAAACGATATCGAGGGGCCCACCACCGCCTTCGTGCAGCGCCAGCTTAATCATCGCAAGACTGTTCAGGCTGCGGTCGAAAAGCAGTTCAAAAACAAGCAGGCGCAAGAGGCACACGTCAACAAAGCCCGGGAGAAATACGAACAGGACTGCATCCGCATCAACTCGTTCACAGCCCAGTCCTCTCTTATGCAAGGCAAGGAGCTGGAGCGTATCACGCTCAAGCTCGAGAAAGCCCAGCAGACAGTGCAGGGCAACGAACGCGACTTTGCCAATTTCACGCGCGCTCTGCAAGATACCGTCGCAGGTTGGGAGCAGGAGTGGAAGAGCTTCTGCGATACTTGTCAAGATCTGGAGGACGAGCGGATGGAGTTCACGAAGGACTACATCTGGGCTTATGCTAACGCCGTTTCCACCGTCTGTGTGTCTGATGACGAGGTCCGTTGATCCTCTCCGCTTGCTCGGACCATACTGATCCCCTCCGTCAGTCGTGCGAGCATATTCGGGTAGCGCTGGAGCAGTTCGAGCCTGAAAAGGACCAGGAGAACTTCATCGCTAGCTATGGCACCGGAAACCAGATGCCTGATCCCCCGCAGTTCGTCAACTATTCCCAGGAAAGCTCCCTCCCTTCTGTCTCCGCCCGCCCGACGACGCGTCCGGCTCAGTTCGCGCGTACCTCGGTACGCGTCAATCGCTTGCCCTCGGCTGCTCCGCCTCCGCAGGACGAAGAACCGCCGGTCAACATGGTTGGTGTGGGCGCAGGCAACCGGAATTCCGTTGCGGATTCGTCGCCGTCTCGGGCGCAGAGTCGAGCGAGCGCTCGGCCACTTGATCCTGTTGCCGCACCATCACACGTCAACGGTATCCCAGCGGGCTCATCTCAACCCCCCGCCTCATTGGCCGGGCGTCCACCGTCGGGCAGCATGGTCGATCCGGCGACAATGCTCGTCGTTGGACCGAACGCATACCCTGTCGACCCGTCTAAGAATCCACAGCAGCAGCAGCCCCAGCATGCACATTCGTCTTCGCGTGGACAGAACAACGTCGGCGGTGAGTCAGACCCGATGTACCGCACAATGACGGAGCTGCGTTCCGCGGCAACTGTCGGCCGCTCTGCGACGCGCAAGTCGACTCTTGACACTGGAGTTGGTGCATCGGCGCCCTCGCCGCCGAAGAACCTCACCGCGCCGAGCAATCCCGCAAGCCGCAATCGCGACTACCGCAATTCTGCCGAGCTCGTCGTAGGCTCTTATCCTGTCGTACAGGGTTCCTCGCGTCCCACTTCTCCGGCCGCTACTGCCGGTCAGCCAACGGCAGCGCTCATGAAGCCTCCCGCTCTCCCGCCTGCGGGCGTCGCAAACGCCGTTCTGGAGACGTACCACCAGTCCTTCCCGAACGAGGTCGAACAGCGGCGCAGTCGGCCCAGCTCGCGGCGCAATAGCTTCAACATGCAGTCGCAGATCCAGGCCGCGGGGCAAGGCATGCTTGAGCGGCCTGTGTCGCGCGAGGGACACGTAGGCATCGGTGCGAACGGGCGCAGCCCGAGCCCAGCGCTCCAGCAGCCGTCACACGGCAGCGCCATGTCGCCAGCGCGCAGTACGAGCCCTGCTGGTGTCGGCGTACCGCGTCCGGGTGTCGGGATAATGCTCGACCCGAACGGAAACGTCGCCGTCGACTCTATGGCGGATGCGTACCAACAGCGCATGCCGTCTGGCTTCCAGCAGCAGACCGTCCCGCCACCGCCACCCGTCCAACAGGCTCAGCAGCAATACGGGCTCCAGCAACCGCAGCAACAGGTCGCACGACGGCCGAGCATCGGTGCGGGGTACGGTCCCCAACAGGGTTACTCGCAGAGCCCGAGCAGGTCCTACGGTTTCCAGCCGCCGCAGCAGCAGGCGCCAGCTCAGCAGTACGTGCCGCCGCCACCCCAGCAACAGTACGGTGCCGCGTCGCCGCACCCATACGCCGCCGCACAGCCCGCTGTTTATGCGCCGCCCCCGCAGCAGGCTTACGCACAGAACGGAGTTGCGCGCACGAACACGATGGGCAGGGCCGGCGGCGCGCAGGCTGGCGCGCAGGGGTACTATGGCGGTGCGCAGCCGGGCCATCAGGCGTATGGAAGCCAGCCCACGCAGGCCCAGGTTGGGTACGGTGGGTATGGGGCCACGGGACGATCGCCAAGTCCGCAGCCGCTGGCGCTGCAGCAGCCGGCGGTCCACCAGCCGGCGCAGACAGTGCCGCCGACGCGCCAATACACCGAAGACGGCCGTGGCGTGCTGTTCTATGGTGCGTTTTCTCTACTCTTCATGTTCGGATGGCTGCTGAAGATGACGGTCAGTGAAAGCGTTGTACGACTATAACGCGACGATTCCCGAGGAGTTCGATTTCCAGCAGGGCGATATCATCGCCGTCACTGCGACGCCCGAGGATGGGTGGTGGAGTGGGGAGCTCCTGGACGAGGCGAGGCGCGTGCCAGGACGGCATATCTTCCCGAGCAACTTTGTGCACCTATTCTGATGCTATCTCTCGCTTGTTCGTTCTCCCCATCACGCTCCCTCTCCAGGCTCTCTCCACTGTAACTCGTCTTGTTCCAGCTCCGTGCCCACTCCCTCTCGTCGCTTTATTCTGCCTCCTTGATTCGTGTATCGTCCTATCTCAGCAATGCGTATCTATTTAATGTCTCGTGTCTGCCATGCCCTATGTGTTCCCATCGTGCCTCGCCCGTGCTCGTTCTTGTCCTTCTATCCGTATGTAGTCTGGTCGACATCACGGGTGTGTTATATGCTGGTATTGCGGACAGTTCGTGATATTCCTTCCCATTGACGGTAGGATATTATGATGTGATACACAAATGACCAGTTTTTCGCCCCGTTGCCACGGGCGATGATAGCTATGTTCAAACCTTGTACTCCATGTGTGTGTCACCAACGGACACCATCTCCACGAGGCAGCTGTGCCCGCAACTGGACACGCGCATTTGGAGATCAATTGAACGGTATAGATATGGATTGAAGATTTCAACGACATTCTTCAAAGTGAACATAAAGTCTAGATGTCCCAAACAGACCAAAACAGAGATACGCGTCGCGAGGGCTCAGCGCTCAAGCCCCGGCTCTACAGACTCTTTCAGCACATCTGGACCGTCTACTTACCGCAGCGCGCATGCCTATGTCGTGCGACGCCTGGCTAGATCAAGCAGCGCTGAAGGATGAAGCTGCGTTTCATAGAGCGAGAGGAAATTGAGGCGCGGGAGTAGGATAGGGATGCCTCGCAAAGCTTCCGCACGAATCCGACGCCGGTGGAGCCAAACAAGCGCACGCGTTCGATGGCCGGTAGTTGCTCCAAGATTGCAGGCTGATAGTCGCGCGGGGAGGGGGGGTAGCCATGGCCATCCAGGAGTATAAACGCCACGACGTTTGCGAGTGGGGTTATGGTGCAGATGTCCAAGAGCGCGGCGTTGAGACTCTGCTCCTGCATGTTTGGTGTCAGAAACCATTGTACGCCGAGGACAGGGTGGACAGCAGGAACGAGCAGCACCTCCGTTATTGCACCCGTTTTTCTCGAGGCTTTACCCTTCCACATATACAATGAGGTGTCTGCACCACAGACGATACGGATTGTGGTTACAGCTTGCTAGTGCTCCACTCCTAGCAGCCCGCGGAAGAAGGAAAGCGTTCCAAGGTGATGTTGAAATCAGCCTTCGGGAGTCTCGACTTCAAACCGAAGGCCAACATACTGGAGAGAGGGAAAGGATAGGCATAGGAGGACTATAAGAGTGGACGCGTCCATGCTCAAACGTACAGTATTCCTGGGAGCATCTCCGGAAGCACGGCCCTGAAGGAAGGATTCTCCAGGAACGGGAGTGCTGATAGACACGAAGCACAGAATCTGCTTGCTGATACCGGTGAGCCCTCTCAGCCCCGACTTCGAAAGAAATACAAAATGTTTAAGGGGAACAAAGACGTGTCCAGAGTGGTGAATGACGGGAAGTGCAGCGTATCCCAGCCGGAGGACAGTCCCTGATCTTCAGCCCTAATATACATGGAGCATGTCGACGAAAGATCACAGGTAAAGGACTGTGTGTCGATATGCAAATGAACATAGGGATAGCATGTCGGCTCTCCCAGGGACAACGCCGCCCCTTGAGAAAGAGGCCAGGTTTGGATGACACGGCTGTCATGAGAAGGCCGTGAGCTGTGTCGAAGCCGAATGGATCTATCTCCCTCAGCTCCTCAAAAGGACAGTAAATCATTGGATAAAGTGGGCGACAAGGACGACTCGGACACTGCTGCGATGATCCTCCACGGATGACACGGTGGAAGCCATGTATTCTAGTCCAAGGTCGACTGCGTCAACGGCGGTAATTTTTCGCTACAGTTCACGAGGGAAAGGATATGGGCGGGACGACGGAGTACGTTGCTGCTCCTTGTAGCGGTTTGTTTATCCTCTGACAGACGTGCAATCATAGTGAGTCTTGCCAGGTGGAAGATACGATCGGTTCACTCGCCTAGAACCGTCTGAGTGTGCATTCAGTACCGAGCCTGCCCAGGCAGGAAGACGCAAGAGCAATGACGCACGCAGCCGTGAAAAAGACGAAGATGAGCAATGAGCACCGTACCACTGGCGGTGGCACACCATGATGCCTCGTGTCCAGTCGCTGTACGATCCCGGGAATAAAATATCCAAGACTCTGTGTCCGTCGTTGCATTACCGACACTCCTCCTCTGCGACGTGAAGATCAGACTAGCCGCATCTGAGGGGCGTACTGTTCCGGCCGAAGTAGTTAAAATCAAGGCAAGGAGTTCGGTTCATCAATTCTGTAAACAACAGCCTAAAGACATAATGATCACGTGATCTGAATAAAGTACCACGCCCAGACGTTCTGTCTAAATCTAACCAGTATTCTTTCTTTCGCCCACTACGGTAGCACAGATTGTCAACGATGGAAGTCATCAAGGAAGTAATGGTGGCGGAGAGGAGAGGATAGGTGTCGCCCTGGAGTTTTTACCTGTCCAGGCATGCGCTTGCCGACACTCGACAGCCGTCAAAGCGAACTCAGAATCTTCAATGATTTGACTGTGGTATATCATAGTGGATACATAAAACACGTATACGGCTCTATGTAGATTGATAGTGTCCTAAAATCACAGAAAATCAACTGAATAGCACCCATAAAAAACCTCCAGAATCCCGGACGAGACGCACACGAGCGGTTGAAGCTCCCCGAGGCGCCGCTCACGCCGCGGCCTGCACACAGACCCCATTGACCCTCCTTAGCGCCGTCCAGCCGCCGTCCCTGGCTACGTCCTCGACCCGGTCCAGACACCGCACGCCCTCGACGTCCTCGAGAGCGGGGAACATGCGCGCGATGTCCACGAGCCGCGGTAGTTGGAGGTCGCGGAACCACGGGCGGAGGACCGCATGCATGAGACGCGTTGCAAAGCGCGCGTTTTCACGCCACGCGCCACGGCGCGGGATGCGGAGCGCGGTGAGGCCAGCGCAAACCGGCGCGAGTGCACGCAGAGATGCGTAGTCGTCGAGCGAGTCAAGGTGGAGCGTCGCGAGCGCGCCAGGCTCAAGCTTATTCACAAGCGCCGCCGCGAGCTCGGCGGTGAGCGGAACGTCGGTGAGTGCGCGGAGGCGCACGGAACGTGGGCCGCGTGACTCAAGGAAGCGCGTGAGGAACGTAGCGTTGGGCGCAGAGAGGTGCATGAGCGCCGGCAGGGCATCGGCGGGAAGGGGTGCGGACGCGAGTGTGGGCCAACGCAGGACCTCAATGGTTGGATGTGCGCGCAGGAATGTGACGATGTGGGGCGTGAGGTCGAGGGACCACGCATAGGCTCGGTCAAGGCGCCGGAGCGCCGGGAAGCGTAGCTGGCAGAGCTGCGCCATTGTCTTCTCGTCGAGGAAGTCGGGCAGGCGTAGGTCCTGGAGGTGTGGCGTGAGAACGGAGGGCAGAGATATGAGAGTGAGACGTGACGGACCTCGAGGCTCGGCGATGCGACAAGGATGGAGGCAAACGCGGGCCACAGGTATTCGCCGGGCCCCGAGACATCGAGGTCGAGTGTCTTGAGATCCTTCATTGTCCAGAGCTGTGCTCAAAATCAGACATCGCACCGCACGCTCGCACAGGACGGAGTGCGTACGGGATGATTCGGATCGCAAAGCGCTTCTTCGTCTGCGGGGGAGAGCCGGGTGGACGTCGAGACATGCTCCAATGATGTAAGATTGGAGAACACGATGGCGAGTGTATTCGGCAGGCAGGGCATGGCGGCACGGAGATGCGCTGTGCGTGCATAGCGGAGGTTGAGGCGAGTGACGTTGGTCATGCTGCGAAGCGCGGTGGTTATGAGCTCGACGTCGTACTGCCCGACGGTATATTGACAGGTGAGATCGCTGAGCGAGGACGGCTGGCGCCAGCCGTATTTGGGAGGGAAGGCCTGGCGCGGATCATCATAGACAGTAAGGGAATGGACATAACGCGCAAGACGAGGATTTGCGGCGAGGTGCGCCCAGAGCGGTGCGTGGTACGGCGATGCGACGATGGTATGGTGGTTGAGGCGCTCCGGGATGATGACGGCGGAGAAGCGTGTACACGAGAGCGCAAGCGACAGGAGGTCGCGGCGTGCGTCTATGTTATCAAGCACGATCTCGAGGAGCTCGGGGAAGAGATCGATAAAGTGGGGGATAGACATGGTCCTGGCAGAGAATAAGGCAGGGCGATGGAGGTGCAATGGCCTGTACGCGGTAGGCGTAGATATAGTGTTGTGCAGCAGGCTAGAGCGAAGCAGTTCGCGTCAGTGGCGCAGTTGTGCAAACTCTTCCGTGTCCGACTCCACCGAGCAGCTCAGCTCTGCTTTTTGAAGAGGTCAGAGCACGATATTGTCCCAAGACAACTTCATTTTGAGCCCACCATCGTTCTACGGCAATGTCGGGCAACCAGCCCCAAGCGATGCACGTCCAATGTTCGAGAACGAGACAGCTTCCTCTCTCGTTGGGGACCGCTGCTCGGGTGGGGCACCCGAGCGGCCGCCCGATGGTACCGCCTTCCGCCGGTAATTGTGCGGAAGCGAAAGTGGACGAATCTCACGATCGACGCGGTCACATGATAGGACGCTCTCAGTGTCTCAGCTATATGTCCGGCTCATCCAGCACCCTGTTGTTGCAAAGGAGGGCTCCAGCGAGTACCCATTGCATTATCAAGTACAAACTACGTCATCCCCACATCAACCTATTTCCATTCCGCCTGAGCAAAAACTCCCAGCACTTCATCCAGGAGCGTCTCGCTGTAAAGCGCCGCTTCGCTCGCTGTGTACGTCGTCGCGCTCTGCACGCTGTTCAGGATCCGCACAACGTCGCTCACGATATAATCGTCGAAGACGAAGTCAAGCACGGCCGCGTTTGACGCGACACCGGCCGGCGCGGGCGACGCGACGTAAGCCGGCGTCGAGAAGAATGGCAGAGCGGTGTGCAGCGTATCGTCGCCGACGCCGGGACAGGCCTAGAGCGAGCGCGGACGTCAGCATGCGAGATGGACATGGGAGAGTAAACACACGTCTTCGGTCACGTATCCAAGCGTGAGGTTCGCCGCTGCGCGCTTCGCGAGCGGCTCGGCCTCGTACATTGCCCGGAGCCACTCATTGTACCGCTTGCTCACGTCGCCGCGGCTATACAACACATCCTCCTCCTCCAGCTCCCTCCTGCTCGCCGTGCTCCCGCCGTTGAGCGCCGCGACGACCGCGTTCGCGGCGTCGAGCGTGACGTTGGGGAGGAAGAGGAACGAGTCCGTGAACGGCGATGCCGTCAGCTGGTCGTTCTTCGTGAACGCGCCCGCGTAGATGTCGAACCGGAACGAGCCGGAGTTGATGAAGAAGAAGGCTGGGATACCCGACGCGGCGCGCGTGTTGTTGACCGCGAGCCCGACAGGCATGACCTGGTCGGCGAAGAGAGAAAGCAAGGAGCCATTGGAGGGGTAGGGATCGCTGTTGATCGCCTAGATAGGTGCATCTGTGGAGAGAGAGAGAAGAGGGGCGTACCGAGACAGGGTATAGTCTTGCGGCGCGGTGCCGTATGTGAGGCTAAGGTCAAACTGTTGGGCGAGATTATTGAGGCCCTTCGTGATCGCCTTGCCAGATGCAGTGTCGAACGTCGCGTTGCTGCGGCGGGTATGGTACTGTCCCGGGGATCAGAGGCATCGAACACGTCAGGGTGCGGCACGGCGGATGCGCACCTCGAAGGTGACGCGGTTTGGGTCAAGGTAGCGCCGCGAGAATGTGATGTTGCGGGTTCTGCCCGCGTGCTCCAAATTTGCACCTAGGCGTGGATCAGCATAAGCAGCCCGTTCGTGGGAGCGATAGGCGGAACATACTCAGCCAGCCGACAGTCTCCATGTAACGGCCGCTCTCAAGCGACATCGAGCGTCCATCGAGCTGAACTGCAGGCCATCTGTTAACGGAGAGCGTAGGCGGCTGGAAAGGAAGTAAGCTTACGGCAGTCACGGACGTGGCTATGTCCGCCCAGTATGAGAATGGGCGTCGTAGAGTGGACCGCGCGGATAGCGTTGAAGACGAGCGGCCCTGTACGCACGTTAGCCGCAGTGCTAAAGACGGAGCATGGATATGTTCACAGTTATCCCGGGCAACGGGCATGTGGCTGCGATGGTCATGAGGTCCACGCAAGAATAGACATGCGAAAGCCGTACCCGACAAGGAGGAAGAAATCGGGCTCTTCCTGGATGGCCTCGGCGAACTGCGGCACGTTAGCGTATACCGCCAGCGAGAACTAGTATAGGCGCACCCAAGCTTCCTTGACCATGTCCGCCACGGGCTGGACTGTCGTGCCAGCATCGTTGCCCGTGAAGTCGAACAACACGCCGAGCGCGGTTACCTTGCGCCCCTTCGTAGTCTCAAACCTGGCGAAGCGGCCTGCGTGCCGTACCCGTCAGTCGTGTTTGCCGAGCTCAAGAGATAGAAGACTGACTGCCGACGGGCACACTGACGTTGTTCCCGTGCTTGTCCAGAACGGTAATGTTGACGTTCGAAGAGAGGTAGCGACCGTGGAACTTGGGCGCGAAGTTTTTGTACATGTCAAGCGTGTTGTTGTAGATGTACAACTCATGGCTGGGCGACGCGACGTCAGCTCGAGGACCCATTGCGCCGGCATGACCTTCCGCAGAGTCATGATAATGACTCGGGACAGCACGCACTTTCCGATCGCGAGGACATCGTATGGTAGCTGTGCGAAGAACTTGTTCGACTGGAGAGAAGGGGATTAGTCCGCGGCAACAACGTGCGAAGACGGAGGGACTCACATCATGCGCGTCCACACCACCGGGCGGGAAGCCGTCAGAGAGGCCGGTGCCTACCGCAACCACCGGGGCAACTCAGCAATGGCAGGGCGGAGGAGAGCGCGCAGACGTACCATCGTGGAGATCGCCCGAATCGACAAGCAACAGGTCAACGTCCTTCTCCTATCCGAGCCCGTGCATCAGTCGCACATCGCCTCTCTCCATCCAGCCACAGCACATACCTCCGCGATCGCCTTCATGTGTGTAACGAACGACGCGAAATCGCCAAAGTCCGCACTGCGGAGGCGCGTGGGGGTCAGGCGCGGACATACACTCGGGGTGGGTTGCGGACGCGCCTGTAGTTCGGCTCAGGGAAAGATGCCTTTTGGTGGCCGAGCAGCCAGCCGTGGCTGTCCGTCGTGTGGATGATGTTCACGTCGCCCCACTGGAGCGGGCGCGATGGCGGCGTCAGCGGCGCGGAGGGGAACGCGCGGCGGTGGACATGCGGCTCGCGGGCGTCGTGCTCGTGGTCATGACCGTCGGGGCAAGCTGCGACGAGTGCCGCGGCGGCAGCGGCGAGTGCGAGGGGAACGAACATGACTGGGGTCCGGCTCGTGAACTCGAGAGCGTCCTTCTACCTTGATATATGGCTGCGCGCGGCCGACAAACGTGCCGTGCTGCGCTAGGTACGGCTCGGATACGGCGTATGGACGGCTGTGATGTGCTGTCGAGGCCGACGAGCGAAGTGTGATAGCCGCCTATGGCCACTGTATAAGAATACGAAGACCTCCGTCACGGTACTGGTGCTCCCGCAACCTGATCGTCCGTGCAAATCCGTGAGATGGACGACCGATGTGCATCGAAAGCCCTTTCGATCTCTTGTGGCTTGCTCCTGGAGGTAGGCAGCACGCTCGCCCTGATGCAAACCCGTTGTGGGGAAGGATAGCCAGAGATAGGATCAAGATGCGGAGTGACGAGAATCGCGGATCGCGGATTTAGCGGTAGGGAGCACATGGCGCGCACGGGGCGGAAAAGGAGGGAGATGCGAGTGCGGTGCGCCTCGTATCAACCAAGTTAACTGTGTTCCGAACAGACCTTTCTGCACTTCCGCCTCCTCTGAGCTCCTTGCGACGTGCTTCGTCGCCCTCTGCGTTGGGGATGGTTATTGATTATGTCGAGAATGGGAGAAAGATATCACCGTGCTTGCTCTCGGATCCTCATCTATTTTTAACGAATGCTGCGAGAAACCGAACAAGGGCCCGTTTAAATAAGCTTGGCAATACACATCTCGGCGCACGTTGCTCAAGGCATTGAGGCGGATCCCTTTTACCCATGTTCGTCGTTCTATAATACTGTACACTATAGGTCAAGTATACATTGCCGTTTCTCTCCTAATATACCTGCTCGCTCCAAATCTTGGATGGTCTCACAGCCTGCTGTGCGCCCCTAAATATGCAAGTTCATCGATGACCTTGGCTACGGCGAGCACTCTCTCTTCTTGGAATCGCCGTCCCATGATCTGCAATGCGACAGGTGCGCCGTCGAAAATCTCGGGATCGTCTAAACGATCCTCAGCACGGATACAAGGCCAGTAAGTAAGTAGACCTACAGTGTGAATGGATGAGCCTGTCGACTGTCGTGGCCGCCTTGTAGTCGAAGTTTAGCAAGTCCTTGTTCTTGTCGACGTGCGACCATGGCACAATAGCGGCGGTGTAATCGAGAAGGTTGACGATGGCCGTGTAATCTGTGAAGCACCTCGATTTCCTCGCCCTGCGCAGAGTGATGGATCTTTACCGTAATAGAGACCGTCTCCTGGACGAAACGAAGACCCAGGGAACGTCGGAAGAATGACCGCGTCGACCGGACGCCCTGATTTAGTGAGCCTCGCCGTACTGTTCCAATATTCTGTGTAGGCTTGTTGGTACCGATAGCGCCTCTCGTTCACATCAAAGAAGTCGGCCAGACTCATTGGTTCGATGGCCGTCTTGCCAAAAATTCCAGTGACAAGGCTGTTCGGAGGCTCGCCGGACCGGGTGTGGGCTTCGTGAATCTTAGCGCCACCATCCGCAACGAACAGCTCAGTCTTGAAACAATCGTGAGGTAATGGGCAAATGAAAGGACTGGTCCTACCATTATCTTGCTACCGTCAGTGTGTGCTGGCGGTGCCCAATTAACCACCTTCTCAAACGTTAGGGCAAAGAAAGGCCTCAAAATTTAACATGCCTCATGCCCCGCAGCTTCTAATCTAGCCTTGACCTCTTTCAAAGCGCGAAGTATGGGAGGCTGAGGCATGACACCGCCGTCGAACGTCAGGATACCGAAGACGAGGTCACCATGTTTCCCTCGCTCGTGGATATCTTCATATTCCGACACTCTCCAGGGCATTTCTGCTACCCTTGGATCATGGATCCAAGGCTTCCGGCCGAGGATGGCTTCAGTCATCATCTGTATGTTTGATAGCTTTGCGCCCAAAGGGCCAGGGACAAATGGCGCCGACGTGTTACCGACAATCTGCGAAGAAGAACGTCGGTCAAGGGCACGTGCGGCTGGGCGGCGTGCTAACTAGTTCTCTAACGCCGAGGTAAGGGAGGCGGCCATGCGAAGGGCGAATGCCATAGATTCCATTCACGGCCGCGGGAAGGCGGGTAGATGCGCCTATACGAGATGTATACTCAACCCGTGAAAGTGGACAGAACGCGATCCCTCACCAATGTCAGTGCCTATGCCGATGATGCTACCGTGCATCGCGATCAGTGCTCCTTCCCCTATGAGAAATCTTCAGCATCAAAATGGCGTGGACCTGTAGTCGGCATGCTACTGACCGCCCGACGAGCCGCCTGACGACATAAAACGGTTGACTGGACTGTACGTCTGTCCCGTGACGTTATTATGACAGTCAATATGCTGGGGGGGAAGTTTGTATCGCGCTCCGTGTAGAAGACGAAGTAGATGAACGAACCGAAACGGCCGTAGGAACGGTAGTCTTCACGTAAATAATGGCTCCTAGGTCACGAAGCTCTTTCACGAGAAAGGACTCTGTCTCCGAAGTATCGACGGCGTCAATGAACGAGACCAGGCCGAGCGCAGCATTGGTTCCCTTAACTCTGAACTGGTCCTTGAGAGACACGGGCAGACCGTGCAGGGGTCCGATCGTCCTCTCATGTACGCGAAAGTAGTCGTCCAGCTCCCTAGCACGCGCTAGCGCATCTTCAAAATTTATCTCTGTAAGGCAATTGACCTTGACTCGATCGATCAGCTGAAGAATCTCGCGTTAAAACTAAGGATAAACGAACGACTTGCTGGGCGATGGCAGCACGGTGGCAAAATGCCTCTACAACCTCGTATGCTGTGTAGTGGCCCGAAGCAATCTTGTCGAGCAGTGCCCGGGCGTCGAGGGTCTCCGTGATATCGTAGGCCCGTTCGCTCATGAACTGACGGGGGAAGTGGACGGCGTCGCGCAGCTCGTTGGCGGCGGGGACGGAGGAAAGCCGCCACGCCTCCGGAATCCTGGCGAAGAGCGCCTCGCGCTTTGAGAGCACGATGCTTTTCCAGTCCTTGGGAAGAGCCTTGAGGTTCGACATATCCTAAGCTGATTACTGTAGACTAACCCGTGAGCTAGAACACCTTTATGTAGAGAATCCGATATTCGGCCATAAACGGGCGAGAACAAAGTTCACGGAGTTAAACATAAGCATTTCAATGTGCGCTGACTAGGTCTGAGTAATTTTCTCTGTAATCAACGGCGTTGTGTATTGTACGGTTCGAGTCATGCATATGGCTTAATAGCGTTCTGAGGGAAAATCCGGCGAAGACCTGCGCCGGCAGCACTGCATAGACACACCTGATAAACAAACATAGCGTTCCAGCTGGCCGAGGTCCAGAAGAGACTAGGTTTGTCTGTCTAGATATAAATTTCCTTTAAGCAGGTAGGAATTCCGAGTCACGAGCGTTCGGACGGTAGGGTGAAGGATAGCAGAGAAACAAAACTGTGTGTAGTCCACTTGCAACGGAATACAAGACAAGCATGTCCGGTGTTGGACGCCTTCACAGTCAGGGTTGATCGTGTTCAGAGGTGTTCTTTTTTGAAAAGATCCAATGTAGTACCGTATCGTACGTTCGACGACGTTCGAGGTTCAAAGTAAAGTCGCGGATAGACTCGGGCTGCACGAGATGGGGTTTCTGAGATGACGGCGTCTGCTAAAGCGTGCTCATCCATTTTCCCTCCCCCCCAGTCAACCGCTCGCCGCAACCTCACTGCCCCTCCAATCTATCCCAAAAAATGTGGTTCGTTCGCCAGATCCGTCCCGCTGTGGCCGTTCTGACGCACTCTTGCGAAGCAAGCACATCCTCAACGCGCAAGTAAGCATCCGCGCACCGTGCTGTAAGCAGTGGTACGACTGCGCGGAGTGCCATGCCGAAGCGCAGGACCATGCCCTCGCAAAGACCTTGGAAATGACGTTTATATGTAAGAAGTGCAAGAAGGCATTCAGGAAGGACATGGGTGTGTATGACGAGAGCGACGAGTACTGCCCTCACTGTGATAACCATTACGTGCGTGCTTTGCGTTTTTTTTTCTTGCATCGGATGGGTCGGTGACGTGCAGGGCTCAGGTCATCGATGCGAAGACCCCGCAGGCTGCATTGGCGGTGGAGAGCGAGGACGCAAGGATAGACTCGCGGTGCGGCTCCTCGTTCCCTCGCTACATCTCATATTTCACATCTGATCCGTTCGGCAGGTTCCTCAAGGACGATCGCGTCAAGAACGACGCATCGCGCTCAATCTATGGAATAGACACGTCTTTCCGACTGGGATGAAGGTCGAGCACCCGCCCTTGTCTCGTCGGGATCCCTCGTTACCTCTACTATACCCTGCTCTGTACCGCCTCCATCGCACTTGTACCGACTTTGCAGCACAACATATCTTCGTAAGACTCAACCCCCTGCTCAAAAGTTCTCGAGACGGTATACGTCGTATGCAACCTCCTCGTAAGGATGAACCTACCACACCTCGCGCACAGCGCCTCTACCAGCGACACGCTGCGCACCTTCTTCAGTTCCCGAATCGCATCTTTTAGGTTTTTGTCCTCCGGTCCACTATCGTTCACCTGTATCTCGACCCGATCCTCCTCGACGCGTTCTAGCGCGCCCATAGCGCCCACAGTGGGCTGCGCCGCGTCGACAGGCATGAATTGTCCTAGATTCCCGTCGTTCTATTGAGCCGAGAGGATTAAGCTGGCCGCGGGCGTACGTACCGGTTCCGCGTGTGAGGAATGCGCACTGGCGGTAGTTGCCGATGGCGCCGAGGGAGGTGGGGAAAGAGGCAAAGAGGTGCTGCAGGACCTGCTGGGTGTGTGATATCGGGACGAAGAAGACGAGTTTGAAGCGGCTGGGCACCATCTCTTTCTTCTTCCCGTACTTGGTTGAGTATAACGTCTAAATGGAATGCGCTGGAGACGGGAGATACCGGTATGCACTGGATGAGCACTAAACAGACCTGCACACGGTCGAGGAGATTGAACGAGTGATTGCGACGTGGTCTGGGTTCTCGATCTGTCACGGTCACGTACAGGACCCTCTGCCGCACCCTTCGTCTCCAATCTCCGGCTTGCTCAAAACACCCCTCGAACCTCCTCCAGTGATATCACCGTAGATACATTCGGCTCTTTCGCACGGCGCGATGAACCTTTCCCTGTATGCCGTGAACGCCTTCCTAGTGCTCGACACGGACGGCCACCGTGTCATGGCGAAATACTACAATCCCAAGTCGCGTGGGTATCTCGGCGACGAGAACGCAAATAAGGGGCTGGTGACGCTGAAGGAGCAGCGCGCGTTTGAGAAGGGGCTCTTCCAAAAAACAAAGAAAGCCGGCGGTGTGTGTCATCCTCATCTACGCACAGCCCATCCTCCTGGCCTCGCCGCACCTCTGATATACACCCCGTTTTATCCTCACACGCTCGACCCACAGGTGACATCATCCTGTACGAAGGCCACCTCGCGGTTTACAAGCATTCGCTCGACCTCATCTTCTACATCCTTGGCGGCGCGCACGAGAACGAGCTGATGCTACACAACGCGCTCAGCGCTTTCTCCGACGCCGTGCACATGCTGCTCCGTAACCAGGTCGAAAAGCGCGCGCTGCTTGAGAATCTCGACCTCGTTGTGCTTTGCCTCGACGAGACTATCGACGACGGGTGCGTCCGCCCCGTCGCCTGCGCCTATCCCCTGCACGCTGACACCCCGATCCGCCCGCACCAGCGTCATCGTCGAGACCGACCCGACAACAATCGCGAGCCGAGTGAGCAGGCCCAAAGCAGATACGACGGAGATCGTCATCAACGAGCAGACGATTATGAGCGCATACCAGACCATGAAGGAGAGAATGCAGCAGCGAATCAGCCAGCTCTAGTCCCTGCACCGTCCTGCTGTCATCGTCGCTTTGATCCACGCATTTTCATGAATTCGCTTCGGGGCAGAATTCGCGTGTAGGATCGGATGAGCCCACGTGTGGACGTCGTTCGCCGCCTCATTTGGCGATTTCGCATAGGGATCCTCACTGCGCCGGCAAAACATGGGACTACCCAGTCCTGGTAATATCTTCTGAAGAGAGTGTATTGTTCTCTGCCGTTGCGCGCCCTGCATCGCGGCCTGCTACAACAACAGATGATAGCCTCTTTTTTCGTCTTCTCGCCGCCGTGTGCGGTTTTTGATCACGAGGAGATTGGACGGGATAAGGACCAAATGTCTGTCATCGCGCCAGGACCTACCGGCTTTCCTCACGAGGGCCTTCAAGCTTCAGCGCTTCAGCACCTTCCCTTGCTCGCCTTTGAACCCCAGGTACTGACGGGGCTTCGCGCGATGAGTATAAAGCTGGCCTGCACCATCATTCTCGTCTGTGATGATGCTCACTCCCGGGAGCCAGAAACATGTCCTCGTGTTTCCGCGTCTCCTTTTCTCAAAGCGGGAAGTGTACTCAAGCCATCTACATATGAGGAACTCCGCTGTGTTTACAACACGCCGACATCGCGCGCTCTGTTCATTAGACATTTGCGCCAGGCGTGTCAGCAGGTACACCGATTGTGCATCCCTGCGGCGGCGTGGATGTACCCTGTCTCCTCGTCATGCTTGACTACAATGACTTCGCTGCACAGGAGGCGTTTCTTCTGATGTGAACGCCAAGGATCTTTTGATATTAGCAAAAGATTCCTTAGGAACACATCATCGGTCAGCATGTCAAAGATGGGACGGCTATCTCGAGCGAAAGACGTGTACTGGAGTGGCGCATAACGCGCCGGAACGGCCCCTCGCCCTGACTGCATCGTGTCGCGCCCCTTCGTGGGATGTGCGTGCTTTGTTTTGGGCTTGTCTGGATTTGCGCGCTTCGGGGCCTTTCTTTGACTATTTGAAGGGATTCAGAAGACTGACAAACAAGAGCTTGCTCCCCTCCGCAGAACCGCTGATTTTGCTCCGGCCTCGCCCCTTCTCTTCTGTTGCGCGGCCAATATGAGGCTCCCTTCCAACCTATTGTCCCTAAGCGAATGTTTTCGCCGTAAGCCGCGGCCGGCCCCTTACGACCGACGGGAATCCAAGACGAAGAAGGTGCTCAGAGCATACATATCGGTACACACCGGGGGTCGTTACTACACTAGGACGTATCTAACTTTCACGTAGGAAGAAGGGGTGCGCATTTCCGACGTAAATGATGACATTAAGCTCCCGGACAACGTCGAGTCGACATTGATAGAGGTTGTCGACCTCTCTTCACGCCCTTACCCCAAGGTTCTTTAAACGTATTCCCTGTTGCCGACCATTAACCGTTTTTCCAGTGTATGAGTCCAGTTCCCGCTATGCTCTTAGCCCTGGGAATGTGCGTGGAAGACAGGTCAGCAGTATACATGACATAGAAATCTACGTCGTCATGCTCATATGGAATCAGGATTACCTTTAACCGCACGATAAATAAAACTGTGTGCGTCTCCCCCTCCAAGCCCTTTCAAACCCTTTCATCCCGTTTCAGATCAAAGCACGGCCCTCCCACCCGCCCAGAGTCAGTCAACTACGAATTCAGAGCGAACCAGGATGTCAAGGTCGCCATGAAGTGCTTTAAGTCTGAGGGTCCAGCGCCGCTGGAAGAACCATTGCCCGTCCTTTGTCCCGCCTCGTTCGACACATACGTTCATCACGGGCCGTTCGAGCAAATCTGGATTCGCGACGATCGCGATGTATGGGTTGAGGCGCAGCGCGGCACGCCCCATCCTTCACGCCCGGGTTTCGTTCTCAAGTTGACAAACGGGTGGGCGCGTTGGATCAGGAAGGAGACGGCGTCCAATTATAGATATCTTGAAAAGGCTCGTATTTCTTGTATGCTCTTGTATCCGTCGTTTCGACGATACTGACGAAGCTCTGATCAGGCAAAGAAGCCCCCTCATTCGACAGCTCACGATGGCGCTATGTGGGGTGCACTCCCCCATGGTCACGGCTTCTGATTCTAACGTATGCCCCTTGTGATGTCTTGGACGTAAAAGCTGTTTACAAGACTTGGCACTGTACGTGCCGATTCAAACGGGCTGTGTGGAGTACTTCATCGTCGTTTCCGCTCGCATAACACCTTTTCTACCTTTCTTCCAGTGAAAGCATTCATTTACCTCCCTTACCTTCTCAACGTCTGCCTATCTGCGGGGAATGTTGTCTTTGCTGAACTAATACCTGATAACCACGATCATCCAGGCCTCGTCTCTTCATTTCAATATCGACTGTAAATCCAGTGCATTCTGTTGTGCACTGTAACCTGAGGGACAGAATCCTCGGTTCCTGGGCCCGCGGGGTCTATTAATATTGCAGTCTCTGACAAACCTGAGTCAAGATCAGCTTGAGGCTCTTTAGGGACAAGCAGATAAGTCCAAAACAGAAAGGACCCCCCCGCCAGGAAATGTGGGACTTCAAAGACTCGTGTTGCTAACAAAGAAAGCTTTTCGGCTTTGGACTTATCTGCTAGTCTCGAAAGGCTCCTTAATAACTTGGGAAAATACGGGTCTGAGACCATTACCAGTCGCGTGAACGACAGTGATTTATATGATGACCTTCGCCTCGGCGGCCCTCGCTTAGAGCCACAGAGGACTTGTCGCGCGCTAGCCCTCCTGCGTTTTCTACTTCTATTGGTATCCTTTCTATTCCCGCTTCGCCAGGACAACAGTGTCCGAACGAGCTCTTAGACTTTCCAGCCCTCTGCGACCATCAACATGATAGTTGAGGGACGACGTTTCTGGACCCGAACGAATGCGCCTTTGTCAGGCACAGGAGCTATTATTTCGAAGACGGAAGTGTTCTGCTCTTGGTCAGTCGTACCATGACCGTGACAGTGGTCTGATCGTAGCAGCGCAGCGTGGTAGCGAAAGATGCTGCTGTGAAGGTGTGCTGTGCTCGTTGAGTGTCAACATTGATGAAGGTGACCTGGTTCTGGAATGAGGCTACAGTGCCCTTAAAGGCAAAGTCACTGGCAGAAATCTCTTCCTGAATGACGTCTATCTTTAATGATAGTCTCCCTCTCCCTCAAGCTCTCCCTTTCCTCAGAAAAGAACGATTCCACGAAAGTTCAAGCTCACATTTTGGCCGTGAAGAGGAGTGTGATGTCCCAGGTTAAGGGCAATAGGGAAGAGGACGAAGGGATGGACGCAAGTCTTAATAGCTTAGTAACTTGTCAGGACTGTAAACGCACATAATCAAAGTGGCATAAATCATAGAATGGGATGTGTAGCACTCAATACTTAAGAAACATGCACACGCGGACAGTTGAGTCGTTCTGGCGTACTGTAGTCGCTTTACGGCTACTAGTATGACAATCACTCCCCGTTGACGGTGCCAGCCCAAACTTACTTGACATTATTCAGATATTAAAGGTACATCTCAGCCCACAATGGTCGCTCCAAGGGATCTCGACGGATTTCTGACCTGGCCTGGGCACCTCAATAAGACCGGGATAAATTTGGCGCGAGAGATGGGCCGCGAGGAGAAGGCATCGATGTTCCATGATATGAGAGAAAGCCCCTGCGTCCAGAAGGTGTCGATGTTCTGTGACGTGAGAGAAAGTCTTTGCGTCACACGGCTCTGCGCGTTTCTCAAAAGTATGGGCTTGGGTGCTCAGCACTCACCTTCGGGTGGAGCGGTTGAAGGCAGAAAGAGTACGCAAGAATCTGTAAGCGATCATGGCGGTACTAGTGCTAGTGTGCTGGAAAGCGGGAGGCTTTGTTGGAAAACTAGAATTGTAATTATAATGATCGTAATTGTCGATCAGCCGATTATAACGGCATTTTAATTGCCCACAGCCGATTACGAGTGTTATAATCGACGATTTCGGAGAAAATTTTCAGGCCGATTTTTTCTGCTTATAACCGCCATTATAATCAAAATTATTGATTACAACGGGTGGAAATTATAATGTCAATCCCAGTTTTCCCATCCGGCTACGGCCGGCGTGGCTCTGGCTTTGCCGTCACGTTAATCCGGTAGTACTGCGGTAATACCACAGATTTGAAGAAGAAGAAATCCCAGTTTTCCGACATTTCTGGCTAGGTTTTAAGTACCGCACTGGGTTGACATGACTGTGCAAATAGCAATTGGCAGCAGCTGTGAGTTAAGTTACCTTCCCCCGGTCGATTGCGTCGTACAGCGACACCAACCATTTCGTGCATCGCAACTCTCAGCTTCAGCTCATAACAGGCCAGCGGGACGACCCCTCGAAGGGCTTTGACACTTAATTAGAAATGAGCTTCAGACGAATGCACCGGGGCCCAGGAATCAAAGTTTTCCGGCAGAGCTTCGAAGGCAAAAAAAACTAAAGAATTTAGATCGCACGAACTAGGCTGATAATAGGGGCGATGAATCTGAGAGACTAAGCAGGACGCATCTCGATGCATTCGAAGAACCAAGATGACGCCTCACGCGGTCCTATATCATTCACCCTCATCCACCCCCTGCCTCTTCCAGCTCACGCGCTAGTCCTCCGCCACATTATCCTCACGTATGTCTTACCCTGCTACTGTCAGATCCGTTGGCATCAACAAGATCGGCGGCGTCGAAGCAATCGAGGATCTTACACTGCCATTTCCCAAACGCAAGCCCAACGAGTTGCTCGTAAAGGTGCGTGGTCCGTGCGTTTGTCCATGCGAGAAGTCACAGGAGACGGGGGATATGTTTCGTAGGTGGAATGGGGTGGTGTTAACTTCATCGATACATATCTTCGGTACGCGCTGTTCCATTTTGCGTGTATATAGCCAATTGCCCGCTGTGCGTTCACAGGTCGGGCCTCTACCCAGCCCCTTTCCTCCCGCTTCCTATGACGAGGGAGGCTTCTGGTGTAATCGTCGAGCTGCCCTCAGACGAAGCGCTCCTCCAGAGTGAGGAGTTCAAGTTGCGCGGCTTCAAGAGGGGCGGAAAGGTCGCGGTGGTGAGTCTTGTCGCGTCTCACCGCCTCCACATCTAGTGATCACGCGTCGTAGGGCAACACCGGCTCTCTCAAGGAATACATCTCCGTCCCATGGTATGGCTGCTCATCTTTTGCACCGCGGGTGCAGCACACTGTAATGTGGGCGTGCACAGGGACTCATACGTCTACCCCGTGCCCGACGCCGTCTCAACGCGTGTCGCGGTCGCAGCGCTGTTGCAGGGGATGACTGCTATCGCGCAGGTCACGGAGTCATACAACGTCCAGAAAGGTGATCTGGTACTAATTCATACCATCGCTGGTGGGGTAGGGCTCCTACTCGCACAGCTGTGTAAGGCGCGCGGGGCAACGGTCATCGGTACGACATCGACGCCCGAGAAAGCCGAGCTCGCGACGGTTCACGGAGCGGATCACGTCATCCTCTACAAGAGCGAGGACGTCGTCCAGCGCGTGAACGAGCTTACTCGTGGGTTAGGGCCGCACGTCATCTACGACGGCGTCGGAAAGGATACGTACGTTCCCACTCTCTTCTCTTTCCCTGTGTTTTAGGTGCTCTGACTGCCGCAGGTTCGACGCAGACTTTAAGATGATCAGGCGGAAGGGCACGATCGTGTCATTCGGCAATGCGTCTGGCGCGGTACCCCCCGTGCCTCTCTTCAAGCTGACGGAGAAGAACGTGAAACTGCTACGTCCGACGTACGTGCGAGCACTACTCATTCTTTACAGCGTTAGCTGATCGTGTTGTCAGTGTGGATAAGTACGTCTTCACTGTCGATGAGAAGAACTTTTACGGGACGGAACTCTACCGGCTGGTTGCATCTGGAGAACTCAAGATCAACATCCATGGCGAGTACCCATTTACCGCAGACGGTGTGCAGCGTGCCCAGCTCGATTTGGTTGAAGGCAAGACTACAGGAAAGCTGCTGATCAAGGTGTCGAATGAATGAAGAGTATACATGACCCGTAAGCCGTGGTGAATTGTGCTCTCGTTAGAAGAGACTGCTGTGTTGTACACTAACAGTATGGAAATGCGATGCTTGCGCTTATAAAGTTACTCAAAGCGAAACTATCTGAGTATAGCATTTGACGATCTCCTTTGCCGGGTTATAGTGATTCGCGATCTGTAACCAGCCAGGTCGGTGCCAACGCTTCTCGACGAGGACAGCCTCATCACTGTACAAGCACATGCACCCGTCATTGTTATCATACCGTAGCTGTTTTCAAGACTGATGTTCTCAAACGTGATCCAGGGTTCGCCAGACTCCTGGTTCGACCAGGTCGGCGTAACAATGAACGCAGTGCTCTTGTGTCCCGAACCTCTTCCTGGTTGTTTCGAATCGTCTTCAGGCCTTCAGTTTTATTTTACTGATGCTGCCACCTAGCTTTGCTCAGAGAAGAAGCAGGGCGTGCGATCTTATAAGAGCCTCAGTATGAAAGGGGTTTACTCAAAGGGTCATGCCTTTCCACTCGCAGCCTTGATGGATGGCAACGTCGTTTAGTTCATAAGCGCGGAAGCAAGAAAGAAGAGAGGGAATGGGGCTTTGGGCAAGGAATTGGAAGCCTACGCATTACACCTTCATATTTGAAGCCGAAGCATATAGTGTGCAAAGTGGTCATTCGCTGTCCCGCACCTCTGCTTTCATCCTCATTGTCTGCCACCGCATCGTCCGCCCGGAGCGACTACACGCCTTTCCGCGTACCCGGAAACGACGGCGCACAGCACACGCCCTTCTTGTCAAAGGCACAACGTACCACGTTCGCCGTTGTGTAATCAACGGCCTCCACCAATACGGTGTGCCTGGTGAAGCGCACAAAGTGGCGGAGTGGATCTTCTGTCACATGCGCGTTGCGTGTGCGATCGGAGCTATAGATGAGGATGCGTATGCCCGGGCAACCCTTTGTAATGACGGTGGAGATCTCCGTCCTGCCTTCCTTGTGGCGGTATCAGAGCGTAGCAGGGTCGGGGGCGTGCGGGATCGCGCAAGACTCGGACCGACTCTAGAATCAAACTACTTGCGGCAACAGGCGCAGTGCTTGAGTGCGGTTTCAGCGTAGATAGACTGTGAAGGATGGGTTGGGTAAGCGATGTACAGAAAGAGGACACGTACCAGGACAGTGCAACGAGAGTAGATGAGGCAAGACATCGGCGAGTGCCGATCCGAGAGGAGACGAATATTTACACTTAAGTTAGTTTGGGGCTTTATCCAGCTACAAGTGCGAATTGCATTAATTACAAGTCGAGAAAGGTGGCTGCACTTGGTCCATGAACAAAGCAAAGTATGTAAAGACAAGCAAGATAGCAAAACAATATCTGTAAAGGAGTGATTGTTGTACACGTACGAAACGAGTGGTGAAGCATGAAGCTAGCGGACTTTAGGGGCTTGCTCGAGTAACCTGAGATGCTCGATCCCGCATACGCCTTGCAAGAAGTTGTTCTTAAGGCGGTACTTGGATGCACGGTCGCATCCCGGGGCAACACAGTACGGCGTCATCTTCCTCGACGGCGGGACTGGTGCATCGACGTCCATGGCCGCACCTGCAGAACTAGGGACGTCATTGCTGATATTCTCAGGCAGTGCGTTGAGCGGAACGGAGAAGCTTAAAATCATGGCGCGTTCTGTAAGAGGAACCTGAGCATCGCCGCCTCCCGGGGGAGCTTGATTGTCGCCCCCGACGGATGTAGAAAGGACGGATCGCGAAGTTGAGATCCAACGATACATCGTCGGTATCTCAATAGGCGCAGGCACTGCTTCACCTTCCTCATCACCGTCGGGTGTACCCGCGGCGTTCGTCTGTGTGGCGGGTGTGCGGTCGTCGGCGGTGGCAAGCGCATTGCGCTTGTTGCGCGGTCGTGACTGCTTCTTGAGCAATCGGTTGATCGTTTCGGCCTGAAGAGAAACCAACGGTCGGAGAGAGAAGCGATAGAAAAGAACTAAATAGACCTTCTCGTCCTCCAGCTTTTTCTCCGACATATGTTTGCGCTTGCGCGCCGTCTCTTCGCGCCGGAGGGCAAGTTCGGCCTCGTTCAACTGCTTCTTCTTGCGCGATGGTTGTACATCTGACTCTGCATGAAAACTATAGTATCACCAATGAAGCGGAACGCACCGTCGAGAGAGACGTGAGAGGAGCCGGCAGCGCTAGCCAAGACTGCTTGCCGTGCCGTGAGCGTTCGACCAGACGGCCCTGGCATGACCTCGTCGTCCTCGTCATCCTCATCACCAAGCGCTACATCGTCCTCCGACTCGACGTCGCGAGATGGTGGCTCGGACGGGTCTGTCGACTCGACCACCCGTGTGTTGCGTCGGCGTGGTGACCTGTGTGGGAGCTTCAGTGTGATCTTCAGGCTCTTCACCGTGCGCGACGGCGTCGAGGGTCCCTTCCCCCTCCGTAATAGTCCGGTTGTCGATGATTCTTCTTCGGCCTCGGAGACATACTATAGGCAGTTTGAGCAGAAGGCGTCGAGTAGCACCACGAACACACCTCCTTCCCTTCGCCCTCTACGTCGACCTCACCCTCACCCTCCCCATCTTCATCCCCGTTCCCGTATCCATCGCCATCTTCTCCCTCTTCTTCTCCTTCCCCATCACTCACTTCCTCCTCCCCATCTTCGTCGACGTCCATCTCATCGCCGTACCTGTCCCCGTCACTCTCGTCTTCCGCATAATTAACCCCGCCTTTGCGCCGCATGCTGAGCTCTTCCTCAGAGTCTTCCTCCTCAGGCGTCGATTGAATAATAGCTCGTGCCATATTTGAGGACCGATAATTGCAACTGGCTGATGTACGGGGATCGAGAAAGGCGTCGACGGGGAAAGTTTAGCTTGACTTGTCCAGTGAAGGTGCCCTCACGGAGTCTCAGCGCTCAAACGCGCTAACGTGACTTCGACTACGACCGCGTCACGCGTGTCGAGGACCGGTGGCGGAGTGCGGCAACCGGAGACCGCGTCTGTCTCGTAATAACCTTACGCCTAGATCTATCTCTGTGGTTTGCGACTGCACTACAAAACTCATAATATTACATTTCCTATACAGATTGGTACAGAATCCGAGTCGTAAGATTCCGCTAGGCTCGATAATACAATTCATGGAGGGAAAATGTGGTAGCACAGGCCTCGCAGTTCCCGCTTTCGACGAAGAGTTTGTTTTAGAGAGGGTGAACGGCAAGGATCGACCAGAGCCGCTTGAGACTTGGAGGGAGTGGGCGCGTCACCTGTAGTCATACAGGCCCAGCGATAGTAAATTATACAACAGGGGTATTAGATCAGCCGTCCCATGTCACTTCTCGGAAGTCTAAGAGTCTCGTAAGTCCGCTATAAAAGTGGGAAGTACGGATGCCTTACCGATGGGTGAACGGAAATGGTATACAAAACGGGACATGTTATCGCGGCCCACTGACATCACGCCTAGCTCGGGCGAGCTCCTCGCTGCCGCCTCTGTCGCTGCCCTTCTGGCGCTCGAATCAAGCCTGACTTCGAAGCTCGAAACACCGATCGCAGGTACCGTCTGCGTGTACGCGACGGAAGATGGGGTTATCACGGACGGCATCTCGACCGTGACCGATGGCCCGGGCTTGTCGCTCCGCCGCCACACACTCGTCATCGCGCTCGAGGGCTCGTCGAAGCTGAGCATGCTGAGCCCATCGTAGCTGTTTCTTGCGCCCGGATAGCGTTCGGCGTCGTAAGTGCCCCGCGGCTCGTACTGCGGCCGTACGATGGTGCTTCGGCTGCCAGTGCGTGACTTCCTGAGGAAGCGTGGGGCGTGTACCGCTTGTTGGGGTGGCCTGAGGTTAGCTGTGCGTGCTGTTTTGCGCTCGAGCTCGCTTTCTGTGTCGCGCGGGAAAAAGATCTATGGGTGGTTTGGTTCAGCGGAAGCGGGGAAGGCCTGCGTGCGGTATGTGGGCTTACCAACAGGGTGATCCCAGACGAGATGATGATGCCGACTGCAGGTACGACGGAGAGGATGTCTATTTTGCCAATGGGTGATTCATGTACTGTGTTCAACAGCAGTAGCACGCACCTGTAGCGAACCTATATTTATGCTCAGCTTCCACATCGTCACAAGACGAGCTATCCAAACTCACACGCTGCGCGCCAGAACTTGGAACCACAGCCCGTCGACGGCCAGAATCGTGATAGGCACGACAAACATGAGCCTGAAGAGCACGCGGATTTTCTGGGCAGTGGTCATGTGGTGAGTGGGCGCGGGCGCAAGCGCGTCGGGGACCAGCAGACGCGTACATTGAGCTCGTGAAATTTTGTCAGGCGGACGATCGTCTCTATGCTCACGTTCTCCCTGCGCTACAGGGTTCCTGTCAGATGCGAGCGCGGAGCGCCTTGAAGCGGCGGTGCTCACCAGACCGTCGAGGAACCCGGGGAAGGCGTACCTACATCGACGCGTGATATCAGCCGACCTGCTCCGCAGTCGAAGGGATCAAGAGAAAGCATGGGCACTGACAGAACAGGAAGGAAGATGAGGGTCACGAGACCGCTGCCGATCGCGAAGGCGAGGAACGTCGCGGACTCGCACTATCGGCGTGCGCGTCAACGAGGCGGCTTGCCGGAGGTGGGGAAGTTTGCGCACGGTGAAGGAATCTTTGCGAGTAAAGATGGTCGTGAGGGGCGCGTAAAGGATAGCGGCGATGGACCCTGCTACCCAGATCTTGAACTGCGTGCTCCGGAACCAGCTTACTTGTACCGGCCCGGCGCTCACGACGTACAACCAGAAACAGGTTTCTAAGCAAGCGCAGGGGTCAGCAGTAGGGAGAAGGTAACACTCTTGTGGCACACCCTCGAGGTGGGTTATGCTGTCAAATGACCACTGAGCATCACACACAGTGCAGATAATGCATATACGCACACTTCAAACGAGATCGCCAACGACAGGCACAGATAGAGTGGGAGGATCGCTTGCCTGTGCGCGTCCGTCCAGAGGGTGTACGGCTTGGGAATCACTGTGCCACCATCAGCTATCAGACCTGGAGGACGGCGCGAGCGCGCACGCACCACCGAAACCCTCTTCATACAACATCCCCTCCTGATATTTGATGACCGTGAATCCGAACGTGTATGTGAGGAGTAACGGCACAGCCAGCATGTAGGAGTACTGTAGCGGCCGCCCCAGTAAGCGCTTCATCAATGCTCGAGCGCGAAGCAGCGTACCGTCATGATCCGCTTAAACGTGCCCTGCGACGTGCCATGGTTCCAGCTGTGCACCGCAAATTCTCAGCGGGGCGCGATAGAGCTCAGTCAAAGCGCACGCACCGCAGACACCGAAACCGGTCGAACGCCCAGAGGTGTAATGCGTAGAACGCGCCGAGCTACACGGGCATGTCAGAGCGCGCGCCCGCGAAGCACAGAAGACGGTCGGTGCACCAGAGCGCCCATCACGGTCCATACGAGTAGCACGGGTGCACTAAGATGCGACATGGTGGCGGAAGGTAGGAGAGATTGGGCAGGCAAGCGTGCCTTGTCCCTCCCGTGCACCTTATATCCCTACAAATCTACGCACTACTGCGATGGTGTCAGTTATCATAAGCCACCTCGGGCGGGGAATTCGGTAAAGCATCTGGTCGCTCGCGACACCCGAGTCGGCGACCGCGCGGGCAACGTGATCGCACCTTCCGCACGCGTTGACATTCGCACAGGACCTGCAATGGAGCATGTGCGCGAGATTCGTACCGATTTCTGAGGCTGATTTGTGCAGAAACAGCTGTCGGAGGGGCGGGTAGGTGCGGCAGGCTCCGCGCACGCACGCATCCAACGCGGGACGGGTCTGCCACCCGAGATTAGCACAGTAAGTTAGCAACACTCGTCACCAGCCTGGTAGTACCGCGCGGCCCTCCTGTAGCAGCTGACGAACCCCTCGCTGCATCAGGCGCACGCAGGCACGCAGATCCCGGCTGTACCCGTGCCCACGTGAGCGGCGCACAATGGAAAGCCCGGAGCCTGGGATTGAACATCATGGGGCGGCCGGAGCGCATGCACTGGTATGCAGTACTAGCATGGTACGTTACAGCGCCGTGCTGAGGAACAACGTCACCGGATAGTTGGATGCGGCGGTACGATCAAAGCCGGTGAGATCTGAGCGAAGACTGACGGGTCAATTAAGGACGGCAGTAGGTGTGCACGGCGCCTCCGATAACAATACAGCATCTGCTTCCCCACATACTCATACTTGGGCTCCGATTTCTCTGGCGCCCTACTCATTAGCATTAGCACTCGTCCTCCGGCCTTGAGAAATCTGCGCGCGGCCGTCAGCTTCGCACGGACGAACACCAAGGCAATCATGACGCACCGATCGGCGAACGGAACGACTGCACGAAATGGCCATGGCCCATCCGCCAGTGCGCCGGTGTTGATACGCCCGACTTTATGCCTCCGTACATCTCCGCGTCGTTGTCCGGCGCGCGCCGGTTCGGCTCGAGCCGCACTTGCAACTGCGCCTGCGAGCCGGGAGACAATGTGCGCGCGGGGCGCGAGATCGCCCACTCCGATTCTGGGAGCCCATCGAGCTCGAGCCCGGTGTCGGCATAGGAGCGTTTGGAATCAGGCAGGGCATACGAGCCGTACATCTCTTGCTCTTGCGAGGTGTATGTCGGGCCTCTCACACCACTTACGCTCGACAGTCTGAAGCCGGAACGCGTGGTGGAGAAGATGCCGCGGTTGTATTGCGTCTCGCGCGCGATCTCGTGTGAGATGTTGCGCGGGAAGAAGATGATGAGTGTGATGCCAGACGAGACGAAGGTTCCAATCGCGGCGATAATTGCGCATAAGTCTGTGGGGCACGCGGGGTCAGGAAGGAGGGCGCGCTGTAAGAGGGTCGACGCACCCGTTGCGAATATGTTCTCGTTGACGTGCCGGTGCGGCGTGAAGCCGTCGACAGCGAGTGTTAAAAGCGCTGCGACAAACAGCACACGGAAGAAGACTCGGAATGTCTGCAGGCGAGCTCTTCAGCTCGGCGCCGAAATTACAGCAGCGCACGACGCACGTTAAGCTCGTGGAACTTGGTCAGGCGCACGACGGTAGACATGTCGACGCCGTCGTGTCGCTGTGTATGGGAGGCCGTCAGCGCGTGACGAATGAGAGGCTAGGATCAGACGAGCACACACCAGGCTACGTAGGAAGCTCGGGAACTGCCATCTGCACAGCGGGGGGGATTAGCGCGAAGAAGCGAGCGGTCAGGATAGCACAGCACGCACAGCACAGGGAAGAAGCTTGCCGTGATAAGGCCGCTGCCCACGGCACCAGCGAGAAAGATCGCCGCCTCGTTCTATCAGTGGTAGCGCGTGAGCGTGAACGTGCATGAGGAAGTGGCGGAGCGCACCCTCAACGGGTCCGCGCGCGTGGAGATAGCTGTGAGCGGGAGGTAGAGCAGCGCTGCAACCGAGCCCGCCGCCCAGAGCTTGAAGTACCAGCTCGCGAACCACTGACGCTGCATGGGGCCCGAGTTTACGACGTACAGCCAGAAGCAGAGCTCTGGAGCGGGGCGAGTTAGATGCATGGCTACGATGCGAGGCGTATAGGGCACCTTCGAGATGCGAGACACTGTGTGTGAGAGGCGGGTCAGGTGAGTGGGAGGTGGACAGGGTGGGCAGGACGAACATTTCGAGGGCCCAGCAGAAGGCGAGGCAGATGTTCAGCGGGAGGATCGCGCGCCGGTGCGCGGGCGTCCAGAGCTGGGACGGCTTCGCGATGACTGGTTTAGGAAACTTCGCGTCGGCGCGGGCTCCGAACATGTCAAGCAAGCGAAGGGCTGCGCACCGCCGTAAACGGGAAGGTCGACGAAGCCTTCCTCATACTTGATGATACAGTATCCGAGAGAATATACGAATAATAGAGGTATGCTTGTGATGTAGGAATACTGCGCGCTGTTGATTGAAGAGGAGCATGTGAATGAGATAAGGTTGGACGCACCGTCATGACCCGTTTGAACGCGCCCTGCGAGCCTTGGTTCCACCTGTAGTATCATACATCATGGTGTGAGAAGACTCTCAAGGACTAAACTTCGCGGGCTCGGACGAACCGTAGGCACTTAAAACGATCAAAGGCATGTAGGTGCGTCACCAGGAAGGCGCCCAGCTGCGCGGGTGGGCTCTCAGTGCGCGCTGGAGAAACAGCAGTCGAGAGTGGGGACTCACGAGGCCTGAGAGGACTGTCCAGACGAGGTAGACGGTGGGGTCAAGGTGCGTCATGGCTGTTCATGAACAGCGCAGGGCCCTGCGAGGGGAAGGGAGACGGGGGAAGAATACAAGAAGGGTCGGGAAGCGAATGGTAGGGAAACATGCGAGCCAGGGGGCGAATATATATATGTTGTGCCCTGATGGAAGTAAGAATACATGTGTCGGTCGGGCTGAGAGATTCCTGTCGCAGAGGCAGACCAGCTTAGACGGATCCATCATGATCGGCGTTGAAGCACGAAGCGAGGACATATACGCGATGGACCTGTGCCGCAGCGTCGATGTCCGGAGGCGTACAGACCCTCGCTTGGCTCGCCCGACGGGCTGTTCGTCGCTACGACGCGTCTTTCCGAAGGCAAAGCTTTTCCGTTTGGACGATTCGAAGCACGTAGGCCGGAATATTAAAAGGAACTGGGTTGCTTGGAGGCGCGATGGCGGACCTACAATCCCGCGACGGGTCGAGGTTCGAGCAGCCTGGCCGTGGGAAGAGGAGCAGATCCCGATCTAGGGGCGGTCGACACCGGACCGCGCGAGCGGCTCAGTTCGCTCTCCCCGACCCGCGTCTCACATTTTTTAATTCTCTCTGACCCTGCAAAACACTTCCCTCTATATCGCCGCGCCCGACGAGCCGACCACACTTGCTTCTGCCGCAAACGATGGAACCCGCACAGCCGACGCCTGATGATCTCGACGACGTCCTCCTCGCCTGCCGGTACGGCGACCTCGACGACGTCCTCGCGTTCTCAGCGCGCTTCGGGGACACCGCGCTCACCGCCGCACGCGACGCTAGCGACAACACGCCCGCGCACATGGCCGCCGCGAATGGGCACACAGGTGCGCCCGTACCCCTACGCTTTTTCCCGCGCCGACGCCCGCAGAGCTACTTGAATTCATCCTCGCGCGCACGCCGGGTCTCGCGGCGGCACGCAATGCCGCCGGCTCGACGCCGCTCCATTGGGCCGCGTTGAATCAACACCTCGCCGCCGCGCAGCGCCTCGTCGCGACCGCCGGCGCACCGCTCATCGACACAAAGAATGCTGCGGGCCGCACGCCGCTTGGCGAGGCAGAGCTTGCGGGATGGGAGGAAGGCGCGCAGTGGATGGTCGGCGCTATGACGCTGGATGGAGAAGGGAAAGGTGCGGAGGGTGAGGAGGAGGGGGAGGAGACAGTCAGTGGCGTGGACGTTGAGGTTGAGATTCAGGACGCAGACGGGCGCGTCGCACGTATGACGCTAGGGTCCGACGAGCCTGCGCACGAGGTTGCAGGGTCGGGCGAAGCATCGTGAGTCGTGACCACGGACCCTGGCTTCCCTCTGCAGACGACATCTCGTCTCGGCGATCAATGTCAGCCGTTGACCGTCCTCGATCCTGCTGATATCTGCGCGATATATAGTGTGCGCCTGTATTGTACTGTATAACAACAACCAGTGCATCGACAGCAAGTCAGATTATCAGAGCCGTACGTGCCCCCAGTTCCAGCGTCTGTATGTACGATGCTCGAGTATAGTATTGGCACCACGGCGGCAGCCCGCGCAATGATCGTGGCGGCATGAGCAAGTGAGTTCAATGAAAGAGTGGACGTACGTATCAGGCGTGCGCTCACGCGCTAATGGCCACAACGTCACCGACGCAGCGCGTGCCTGAGTCCAACCGCAGGCGAAGCTGGCGAGCCTCAGCTCGACTCGACTCGGAGTCCGGCATATGCCGTCCACACCGTCCGACGCAAGGTCCGACGCATGCTAGGGAGCTAGGATGGGAAAATTTCCTCCTAAGCTGGAGAACGACAGCTTTCACGAGACCATGGAACTCGAAGCGCATGCAGCCCGGGATACAGCAGAACCAGCCACTGTATTCATTACGTACGATCTGTAGAACAAACTAATCACACTGCGGGAACACATACGCCCGCCGCAATCACAGCTCGCCACTCCCCGCCGCGTCTTCCCGCACTGATAGGAGCCCTCGACCGCACGCGCAACTGAACTCGACCGAACCTACCCGCCACACTACGCAGCCTCGTGGAGCGGGAAGCACGAGGGGGTGGCCTCCACTAGTCCACCTCGGCAGTCCACACCCTCGTGGCGCGCCCCCGACTCCGGCTTCTTCTGCGCGTCTCCATCTTCATCTGCCCGCCCCTATCACCCCTATGCCACGAACATCAGCCCGTGCGCCACGCCTGATCTACCTTCTCCCGCGATGCGAGTCACAGCACTCTGCAAGCTGCAGTACGTGCCCGCGCACCGTCCGGGGGCACTATGAGCGGCCGCGCTCAGCGGTGTCACTGTCCGTCCACATTCGCCACTTGAGGCGGAACGGGTCGCGGCGTGGGCGGCTCGCGTGACGGAACGACGTCGCGCTGGCGAGCGAGATCGGTACATCTCGGTCTACAGGTAGCATGCCGTAGAGGAAGGAATCGGGATCTATTTCTGTCGCTCTGGTGCGAGATGGGTGTAGTATGGACGAGGACAAGGGTTGTTGTAAGCGGAACCTTACAAAAACAGGACAACACGGAACGTGAGCGGAGATGAGGAAGAGAAGGGGTGGCATGGACAGGCGGAAACGAGCGCGCGACGTGACGGGGGTGGCGCGCTATGAGAGGACCCCGGCTTATCAGCCTAGGGGTCCGATATTTATGCATACCAAAACGGTCCCCAAATTGGCCTGATGTTCGATCACAATGCATACGTATGACCCAAAAATCGCAAAAATGTCCGATCCGTCAGCCATATATGGACGGGGCATGTGGACCGAGGTACGATCCAACGTGCGGACGGTTTCGACGTACTGGTAGCGCCCCAAGCACGGTCTGAGTCTACACAAGCCCAAGATGACCTGTTGGCAAACACATCGCTGGAGACCCGCCAACCGTGGTACGGCGGCAGCTTAGGCAGCGGCATTAGCGGTTGCCGTAGTTTGGTTTGTTTATGTACAGCAATAATATTGCGACGGCTTCATTTCAGCACTTGAGAATAGATACATGCCCCAAAATTAATCCATTAAAATTTGTGGTACATAGCTCATACGCGCCATTAAACCACTGGCACACAAGAGTTAGAGAGAATGTATATAGTATCTGGGAGCGTTGTGGAGATCGTAGGAGCGAGACTGGTGGCCTTAGACGTTGAAGATGATCTCACTGCCTTCGACACACGCGTAATAGTCCTCGTCGGTCAAGAGAGTTCGATAATAACGAGGATTTTGTGGACATACGGATGGACGAGGTCGTCGAGCTAGTACAAGATATGATAACGACCTTCACTAGAAGGCTGCACTCCCGGTCCTTGAGGGTGTGCTCCACAAGGTCCCCTATGCAGACATGGTCCATGCCACCCAGTAAGGTCCGATAGCTAGTGCATAAGTCAAGCACCTTGCCGGATGTGCGATATTTAGTGCGTACAAAAAGTGCGTGCCAGTGCTGAGGTCCGAGACAAATGCATACGGGAATGTGAAAAAGTCGGCCATACACAAAGGGTCAAAATCGACGATTTTGTATCGGACCTCTGGGCGGATAAGCCAGGGTCCTGCTATGAGGGGTGGGGTGTAGGGTGTGAACGGACGACGGCGAGCGATGACGTTGACAAAGCGGGAAAGCGTGATGGGAACAACGAAGATAGTCTTATTGATGGTGTGATGGCACCAATGGGATCACATGCAAGTCAGGAAAACAAGGCAGAAGAGATGGAGACGAGAGGCAACGCATGCGCGGCCGCGAAGAGGAACGGCAGCGAACGTGGCGCGGAAAGCGCACGGATCACGTGCTCGCGGATGGAGGGAAACTTGGGCGTGCTCAGCGACTTACAACTGCCGCCGCCGGCTGCACGAGTGCTGGAAGTGCCACTGAGACCTGGCGCGTGCGTTTTGCTCGCATACGCGCGAAGGGCTCTCCACCATCGTCGGGCCCGACGAGCAAGCGCACGGGGGTTCCCGGCGACGGCACCTGCTCCCCGCGCGGCGCACGGAGGCCGGACGTCGTACGGCGGGCGCGGCGGGGCGCGCGCTTGGTCTCGAGCGCAGTGAGCGCACGTTTGTGCGCGAGCGGGCTGTCGACATCGCTCAGGCCAGGCGAGAAAGAGGGCGAATCTGCGGCCGTGCAGACACGGACACGCGTTGACAGGACGTCGTCGGGCGTGCGGGGGCCCGGCGACTGTGGGGACACAGTTTGCGAGCGCGTACGGCGGAGGGGCGGTGGGATGTATTTCGGCGCGTGGGCCAGGTCCTGCGAGCTCGGAGTATCCCCGAGCGCGGCGGGTAACGCGGGAACGCGGAGCGGCGTGAGCGGGCCGTGGCTGAGCGGGTTGAGCGGGTTAAGACCAAGCGGCATGACCAAATCGAAGCCGAGCGGCGGGACGCGGCCAAACGCCGCAGCTTCGAGCTGCGCCGTCTTCTCTTCCTCCTGCCGGAGTGTGCGCGCGACGGTCCCAAAGTTGATCGCAGACCGCTGCTGCGCGCGGAGGTACGCGTCGTGCGCGCTGGCGCGGAGGCCGAATGCCGCGCCTCCGGAGAGGAAGCGGATGCGCGTGCGCGAGGCATTGACGGTGAGGCGTGGCATATCCGTGGGATCGTCTAAAATAAAGGCCTCCTCCGAGCTGGGGCTTTCTGGGGTGAGCGGGGAGTCTGCATGCTATGGATGTTTCAGCTCGCCAAGCGTCTTGGATAAGAGGGAACGGGTACCTGATACTGCTTCGAAGCCGTATACAGAGACTTCAGCGACCGCCCCGCGAATGCCGCGAGAGCGCGCGACGAACGAGCTTGCATGATCGCGCTGACCTGTGTAGGTGCTGCTGCTGTGACAACGGTGGAAGATGCGTCATTGCCCTGAACTTGCGCAGGCTTGGCTTCTTGCTCAGTGGTGCCTTCGGCGAGCACTGGCATAAGAACATCCTGGGTAGACCGAGAGGCCTTGCGGGACAAAGAAGCCTGAGAGAACCGTTGTTTTGCGGCTTGGCAGAGGCGTGCGGTCGTAGAGATAAGTGACGAAGACGCGCTGAGAGTCGGAGACGCAGGCGGAGAGCATTCTTTCGATAGCGTCTGGGACGCAGACGGCTGCTCGACAGCCCAGGATTGGCCGGTGGACAAAGCAGAAGCGAAAGACGTAACAGAGCTTGCCTGGTCTAGTGTGCACGAAGACTCGACTGGAATAAGTGCCACGACCGGTGAAGAGGGAGATCGAGACCTGACAGTGCCCTCCTGCAGAGTAACGACAGACGTATGCGCTGACAAGCATCCTTCATCGAGAGGCTTGGCTTGCATCGTGCTTTCCTTGACACTGGTCCCTTGGTCTTCCGTAGTGCTGGAGAAGGGGTTGACGTTCGAGAGACCGAAGTACGATGCAAGAATGCCAAGGCTTTCGCCTAGAAGGAGCGATCCCAATCCGTCGGCGCCATGGACGCGGAGAGCAAGAAAGTAGGGATACGCACGCTCCTCCATCTCGTTCATGACATGCACGGGAAGGAAGAGAGATAGTGCAAGGACGATGCCGGCAGCCAGCGCAATCCACCATGCGGCAAAGACGAGGTTCTTCGCTTGAAGAACTTCCCAGGGAAACTCGAAAGTATCTTGTAGGAGGTACGGTGAGACGCCGTAGAACTCAGGGTCGTCGACGATTGCGAAGCAGACGGGCTGGGGTGCAAAGTCAAGCTCAGCGGTGCAGTGGGGGCCAGAGACGACGGGAAAGAGTAAAGAAGGTAAAACTTTGCCGCCAACGGTAGAGAGATCGACAGCAGGGAGCGAGCCTGGATCCAGGTAAAAATAGAGAAGGTCGGACTTGGACAAGGAGGGCGTAGAGTGGCTTGATGGAAGAAAGCTGAGATTACCGAAACCGAAGTTGAAACTCTTGGTAATCTTGTAAAATGCTGGAAGGAAGGGCAGAATCCCGAGGATTCCAGCAAATATTAAGGGAAGCATAACTGCAGATGGAGAAGAAGCTATGGAAGGCGGCGGGTGTCCGGAGGAGAAGAAATTGTCAAGGCGAGACGCAAAGACGTGAAGATGCGTGTCACACGAGTACATTCGAACGAACGCTCGCCGCGCATTTGTTTGTCTTGCGCAAACAACGCTTGAGCGCTCTCTCGTACCACGTTTTGCGCTGCTTTGTTCTCGCCACCCGTAACCGTTTTCCGTTCCCGGCTAGCTTTGTTCGTTTTCACGACCTTCTAGCGCGCCTGAATCCGCATGGACCAATGCAAGGGATTCGTGGCATCAGACACGATGCTGACACCTTCACACACAGCACTTCGCCACAAGTAGCGGCTTACACTGACAAGCTGTCCCACCTCCAACTCTCGTATTTGTCCGTGTGCACGCCCCTCCGTGCATCTCCGGACCTGCTATGGGGAAATATATTAGGGCCAATGTAGCCTAGTACATGCAGAGCCTCGCAAACATCCCCCTCATCCATATCATCGTCCCCACCCGTACGTCTTGACGACGCTGCTTTTTGTCACGACGACACCGGACTGATCTTCTCCAAACGCCGCAAGAGACCCGCCTCTTCTTTGTTCTAATTCCGCACGAAGCAGACCGCCTGTTGTTCTGTAGTTTTGTATAAGATACAAGTCGTGTCCGCATAATAGAATGTCGCATTCCCGTTTTCCCTGCCTTCCTTCCATGGCAGGTAAGTGCACCGTGTCTGCCGTACGCATTCATGCATGCTCACTAGCCTAACGTCCAGGATATCTTCAAGTGGGCAATATGCCAACGGCAGATATTGCTGCGACCTACTACAACTTCGAGGGCTGCCAGGGTTCGCCGTCTTCGGATCGTCTTGCGGAGGTCGCCGGCTATGAGCCGTCTCCCGGAGCTCTTCTCGCTGCCGCCCGAGCGGCTTCGGAGACTTCCCACTCCTCCCACATCTCCCCGCGACACAGTGTACTGTCTCTCAATGCGTCTCTGGTGAGCGGGCCCCAATTCTGTGCAACTTCATAACTCAACATGCGTTTGATATAGGATTTCTCGAATCTAGGCGATTCCGGTAGTATCCTGGGCAGCTATGATGTTTCTCAGAGTGGGAAGGGTCGGAGAGCACGGATTCATATGCGGGTAGTGCTGAAGGCTCATTCGACACGTAAACCGAAGTACGATGTTCCTCCGTCTCTAGTCTCAGACCGCCGCGCTCCGTCGGAGACATCGCCTGAAGGGCCGGATGTGGCCTCCTCGCTGCATGCAGGAGACCCCTCCCTTCCACCCACGCACAGTTTCTATCCGTCACCTATAAGTCCACCTCTTAATACACGGTTCCGCGTTCCGCCGAATCAGTCTCCCGACGGCGACCAAACCTATGATGTCGAAGGACAGTTTCGCTCACAGTCGCTCTACATCTCGACTGGTTCGCAGGACCTTTCCCCGCTACCCCATACGGCGCGGCTCCCTCCAGCACCGGACGAGGACCGGCCTCAGCTGGACACACCTGGGCAAAGCGCTTCTGCTTTGTTTTCACCGCTGACGCAGCCCAGTGACTATCAGACGGCTCCGAACGCTTCGCTTTCGAATCCAATCAGTTCCGATACGTCTGAGCACTCCTCGCTCGCTGTCGCGGCCATCGGTGTCACCAACCAGACTCCTCGATCGACGCGTCCCGCTCACGATCGGTCCTCATCTCGCGCCTCTAATACAACAAGGCACGCGACGCATTCTCGAACGCTGTCGATGTCGATGCCGCAACCCTCGCCGAAGTCCAGCGGGACGACGAATAGCGCTCGTCCACGCACCTCGTCGGAATCCGCCGGCTGGCAGAATGTCCAGAACCCTGGAGCGCAGTCAGCATGTCTCCCGTCATCGGCACAGTCCCAGACGTCCAATCACACACTGTCCGCACACAGTGTAAATGAACGACTTCCATTCCCTAGCAGGCTGGCTTCCTCTGACGAACGTCCCCTACCACATCACAATCCGTCTTTGAACACACCGTCTCGCATTTCCTCCTCTCAGAGGTCCAGCCATCGCGTCGCGCATCCGGACTCCCCGGTCTCACGGGTTCGGCATTCATTGAAGAGCACCGCACAAAGCCATGGCGCGAGCACAACCGCATCGTCCCGGATCGATGCTCTGGAGCAATCTCGTGTCCCTAGCGTTATATCCACCGGCAAGTATGTGTCTAGTCCGTCCAAATCTAGCCATCCTTCTTGCACGTCCCGGATGCTGGTCAGCCCGGGCGAGTCTGCCAAGGTTGCAACCGTGGGATCGGGGACGCAGGATAAGTTTGCAACTTCCGCGAACACGGACCATCAGAGGCTCGCTGAGCGGACTCCCAGCTCCCGAACTCCCGCTGAACCTACCGTGCATCGCTCCGCTTCCAGCGCGACCCGGCACAACCCTGCGAAGAAATCCGTCCACTCGCTCAGGACCCATGGGTACATTTTAGCCGAGGCACTTGCCGCTCATCCGCCTGGCCGCCCGCAGCATTTCTTTGGCGCGAACCCCAGCGAGCGAGCCTTTCGGCAGTACTCGGTAGCACAGCCCCCTTTTGGTGGTCCTTCCCCACCATCCCGCTGCCCGGGCCCTTCTGAGGCGGATGGATCCCATAAGTGCACCATGCGTTCCTGCTCTTCGTTCTACGGTGATCCTGCGGTCGCTCGGGACGCCGGAGAGTCTGCGCCGGTCGCGCACAACGTGCCCGAGCCTAGTCTAGTAGAGGTTATGGCCTCCTCGCCGACGGACCAGGGTCTAGCAGAGCCGGATAACGTCCCGCATGCACAAGACGTTCTCCCTCAGGCTTTCGACATTGGGTCCGACAGCACTTCCCGCCAGCATACCACTCTTGAGCAGGTCGCTCCTGCTCATCCTATCGGCGCCACAGAGGTGAATGGCCGTCAGAGGGCGGGCGCTCTTAACGAGCGTCACACTCAGCCATCCGTCCCTGCCACCTCTCCTATAGAACAAGAGGAGCTTATGGAGAGCCCGGAGGTTAATGCCAAGCGCGTCTCCGCGCAATGGGCCTCCGTATCCGGCGGGTCGAGACCGCTCCCCTCTGCTACCGGTGTCCCACTTATCATTATCACAAGCCCCCCGAGGGATGAGAAGCCTCTCCCTCGTCTACCAACCGAGATTGACCCGCTGCACCTCCACCGCCCGAGCGACTTGGACCAATCAACACCTTTGGACAGGAGCCCAGGGCAGAGCAGAAGTCTTCGCGGGGAAGCGTCCGTCGCCTCGCTAACTGAGAATTGGGTCCTCAGGTTCGTCCGTCCCACACAATATTCAGCCCCATCATCACGCTGAAATCATTTGGCAGGAGCGATGGGAGTGCTCTGAGCCACGACACTGTACAGTGGTCGGATGAGCCCGCTCGCGCAATTCGTCTACGACGGGACATCGACCGGGTTGAAGAGCCGAGAGCAAGATCGACGCATCGTAGGCCGTCACCTGCTCTGCGCGTCGGGGCAAGGATTTTCTGTTGCCGCGTCGCCGATGACGAAGCCACTGGGTCGTGCCTGGGATATGGCAGATGTAAAACTGTCACATAGCATCGATGCAGGCTGGCTGGTAGCGACGCAAATGTTTCTCATATTCAGAGGTACGATTCCGCCTGACCATGTATGCTTCGATGCTGACGGTAAGAATGTAGCTCACGTCACGACAGTTCACTCCCATTACGAGACACTGATAATACAGCGTGCCTCAAGAGGTACCGATTCGAAAATGCTCACGACTGTAATGCTGTTCCTACGCTTACCTTGCGTCACTACTGCGATCTTATTTTAGTCCGAATGCATTCAATATTAAATCATCGACACTTCACAATAATGGCTCGGCGGCACTTAGGAACGCAGATTTACAGCGCTCTCCGGTCCTCCGGTCCTTAGCACGAGTCGCGAATGACAGATGGTCTTCTTTTGCTACTCAGGACGCGGGTACCTGTTTTTTAGCTGTCAAGCCCACTCAGCAGGAAATGCACTTGATTGCTTTTCAGCCTTCTCGTATGTTTTCGCTGAGATCTTCCTTCCACGCTCTGCCCACTGCCGTCCTGCGACACGTTATAATCCCCCGCTAGCGATCCTGGCTGGGTTTGCTGACGTCTATTGCATTCACGCCTGATAAATCTGGGCGCGTGTCTATTCCTTTTCTTGGGTTTTCCCTTCTCCTTGTTGCCCTCCCTCTCGGACTCGGAGCACCCACCTTGCATGCCGATGTGTCGTCGCGACGCCGCGTAATTTATATACGCTCTATTTCCCGAGTCTGTTGCGTAATACATCAGGAAGACCGCGGCGCGATCGCAAGGAACAGTATTCGCAGTGACCTCTTGGCAGCTTCCAGGCTTGAACACGTCGGCGAGTGCAGTACACCACGTTTCCCGGATTCTCAGGTCCTTTGTTCTACATCACGTTCAATAAGAACCCCCATGTTCACACAGGCGCCCACCGTCAGCGACCAAGATTCCGCTTCACAGACTCTGCCGGAAGCCACGTCGCTGACAATGCGATACAGTGTTTACTGGAATGGAAGCATATAGCTGTGGCAGACCCTCAGGCCCTTTCCCCCGCCAGTGACGTCTCACTAGCTTAGCGCGCCTGCCGTACTACACATTTAAGTCCAACCCCTCATCCTCACTCTCGGCGCGGATAGCTGCACGTATGTTCGTACCTTCAACTTTCCTCGGGGATGCTGTAGGTGCTGTCCTCGTCCCTAGGAAGGCTAGACCTACTTAGCAGTTTCATAGATCATAGCACCTCCAACAGATCCGATGATCAATTTCAGTCCCAATATTTGTCCATCGCCGGTGAACAAGACAGATAATTGATCGAACGCTAGTAGGGGAACACTGATGGACTCATGGTATACGTGCATGCCTTTGGATTCTCCCCATATGTCGTCTGACAAGTCACAGCAGGCGGGGCTGCTTTCAGCTGCAATTGTTGCGCTCCTTCCTATCAGCATCTGTCTTTTATCATACGACTCATTAGTGGCCTCTGCGGCCATAGCCTTCATAGTCCTCGAATCCTAACAGAACCGGGCTGCTCTTCTAGCCGCGGGGTCCTCACATGTATCACCTCACCGGGCCCTTCCGTAGAACAGCATCGTTCCAGCTGATAACCTCGCTTCCTTCACTTAGTCCTCTATTACTCTTGCAGTCAATGTTTTCTGGATGATGTATATTCATCTCAGCTTATTTTGTGCCCTTGCAGCCACCCTGGTTCAGCGTTGGTGCCGTCTGTATACGAAACGTGTGCGAGCCACGCATCCAGGGCACAGGCGCGGCCCAGTCCATTGCTTCTGCAGTATGAGCCTCATACGGTTTCACGCCGTCTGGGCAGTGAACATAATCATTGCTATCCTCCATTTCTCCGTCGCCTACTTCTTCAAGTTATTTCTCTTGACCAAAACGACAGGCGCTATCCTTGCTTACGTGCTCGTTTTTCTCGTTTTCTTTGGAAGCGCAGCCCATCTCCCTACGTTCTTTTAACCATCATATTGAAGCTCGCCGAAGCATTCCAGTCGATGGGAGCGCCTGGACCTCTGAGTCAGCAATCCGATCATGTTATCTATCACTACCCGAAAACGGCGTCCAAGGAGCTGTGAAGATGAGGCCACAAGAGCCCTGAAGATTGTGTTTTTGAGTCTTCTAACTCGGAGGACATTGTCATGTACGCTTTGAAGCGAGTCTATCGAGACATCGACGAAGACGGTGAGCCCGAGACTTTCTTCACCTCCCTCCCTTCCCCCTTCGCTCTCCCATCCTTCCCTTTTTCACTCCCCCCTCCTTTCCAACGCAGCAGTGGCCGTGTTTGACCGTCTCCTCCAGACGGCTGAACTAGATGACTGGCTGGCTGGGCTGGTTCGGACATGCACAACGCCAAACACAATTGATACAGTCAACTCCCTGCCTCCTCTTGCTCGACCGTGATCTTCGGCCGCTTCCCTCTGACCCTTAGAGCATGGCATCCGCAGTCGCCGTGGACTTACTCTCACGTTTTTCGCATCCCTTACTTTGTCTCAATCTGGCATCTCACAACCGTATTCCCTAGATCTGTGAGCTATCACTATTCGTAAAGCAGAGATGGATTTCGAGATCAAAGAAAGTCCCCTCCGGCCACTGCCTTTCACTCGAGTCCTCTCTTCGAAACTCTCCATCTCATTCGCGTCATTCCTTACTTCACATCGCTACGCGACAAGGGCAACGACAACCCCATACACACATTCTATTCCCTCTGGAAGCTCGTTGTAAATACCATTTCTATCGACTTTTGCATGCCCGCAACCTACCACTCGGGAGAGCATGTCGACTTCAATTTATCAGCTTCCTATCCACGCCGTTTAGCCTAGAGGAAGCACACTTCCCGTCAGCACCTTTCCCTGGCGCAGAAGACACTGCAGGGGAAATATGTGACGGAATTGGACGCATTCCCTGTCATCAAGCTGAGGCTCGCCAGAGTCGCGTATCAGCAGCGTACTCGACGAGACGGGTTCCCTCCGCCAAGGAGTACAACGACGGTCCACGGAGAGCATGACTGATGACTTATTTGATTTAAAAAAAAAAAGAAAAAAAAAGACTGATGACTTACGAATTGACGCCCATCTTTAATTTGGTCGTCATGCATTCATAGATATCTGCTTTCATTGAATGCTTATCCATAAGGATTTTTAACTTGCAAATTTCCCAAGTTTCTTGCGATGTTTAGTGCAGACAATACCTAAAAATTCAGTCTAGATAATAAAGTATGATTCGACCCGGGCTCGAACCGGGGACCTTCTGTGTGTTAGACAGATGCGATAACCAACTACGCCATCGAACCGTGTAATGCTAATCTGCAATGAGGGGATTTACAAGTACTCACAAACGCGCTGTTCGTCTTCACGGGTCGTCACTTGCAGTGGCCGCGGCTCCCAGGTTGCTTTGTCTTTCAACACGCTCGTCCCCTGCCACCATGTCTACCGCCCACAGGCCAACATGGGATCCTGCTCAGGCTAAGGATGTCAAGGGCGGCTCTCGCCAGTTCTCAGTGCGAGATATGGCTGCCCACACGAAACTCAAATTCCGGTGCGCGGTCATGTGCATTCGGCCGGCTGGACTCTGACGACGCCACAGACAACCCGGCCAGACCTCTGTAGACGAAGTAAAGAAACGTGATTTGCGCGTCGAACTTCTCGCTGCTGAAGCTGAAGCGCGGGCTCGTAAACGCAAAGCGAACGGCCTACCTGTTGAGGCTAGCCCTGCACTGAAGGCGATTGACGCACACCCGGGGGACGCTGATACAGAGGCGAATAAGCGTCGGAAATTGCTTCAAGAAGCTCTTGAGATGGATAAGGATGCAGATTCGGACGATGAGGATGGCTCCGAAGAGGAGGGGAAGGAGGAGGGGGCTGAAAAGGCAGATGATGAGAGGTGAGTGCCAATACTCGTACTCTAGCTGTATGCTCACCCATTTCAGCGAGGAAGGCGACGACGATGAAGACGAGGACGAGACCGCGGAACTTCTGCGCGAGCTCGAGAAGATCAAACGCGAACGTGCAGCAGAGAAGGAGAGGCAAGAGCATGAGGCTAATGCGAGCGTCCAAGCCGACCGCGAAGCGCAGATTGCCACCGCCAACCCATTGCTCAACCTTGCTGCTGCGTTGGGCCAAGCTCCGGGAGTCAACACAACACAGCCAGGTACATTCGCGGTTAAGCGAAGATGGGACGATGGTCAGTGGTTTTGTATTACGGCCTCTGCTCTATCTTTTACTTACCGTCACTCCGCCGCATGTCGGCTGTTAGACCTCATCTTCAAGAACCAGGCTGTGAACGATAGGGATAAGCCGCAAAATGGCTTCGTCAACGATCTGTTACGGACAGAATTCCACAAGTGCGTACAGATTCCGTTCGGTCACTGACGTTCCTGCTTATGCTCTTCCTCAGAAAGTTCATGTCGCGTTTTGTCAAGTAAAGCATATATCTATATCTTTTACACTGTTACCTCGTGGATTCCAGGCTGTATTTTCATGCGTGTTCTACAATACATCGGACTATCCGTTGTTATTTGCTGCCTCCTATGTACTTTCTGCCATTTTCTTGATTTTCGCTGTGATTCGGAAAGTTCCACGTGATCCGGACAAGCCGATCAATCATGAATCAATCAATGTCATAGCATTCTACTGAATCTACAGTCCTTGCCACTGTCTCTCTTGTTCCCTACGTCGATCCCTGCGCACTCTGTATTATAGTCTCAAATTATGGCATTGATTGAGGTGGGCCGCGACTGTCCTGACTTCAACTCTCCGATGACGATGACCGTAGGTCATCGCGAATGATCGTTTGGGCCGCAAGGGTGCGCCTGCAGAACCCGTTCATAGACAGATCGCTCATCCTCTTCCCAATTACAGTCCGCGTGAAGTGCAGCCCCGATGACACCGTCGGAGACCTCAAGAAACTCATCGCAGCGCAGACTGGGACGGATGCGCGGAAGATCCAACTAAAGAAATGGTGCGCTGTTGTTTGCTTTAATCGGCTCCCGCTGCGTTCTTGACCGGAGCGGTTTGAGCTAGGTACACCATTTTCAAGGATCATATAACGCTTGCAGATTACGAGATCCACGACGGCATGAGTCTGGAGATGTACTAAGCGTTTCGATACCAAGCCCGTCAAGTATAGGGACACCCGGGGGTTGTCGATGGATGGTCATTGATGCTGTACAGTAAATCATTTATCTTACTCTTCGACGTCCCGTGCAATCATCAGTGATCGACTACATGTTCTCGATGCACACTGTTTACACCCCATAGATCAGCAAACGCTGTGAAAATCCCAGTCACGCCCGAGCACCGCGGTCACTTGAAATTACTCAATAACTTCGCCCCGAATCTTTCCTTACACTATGAAAGAAATCTATGGGAATTACTGTCCCGAATGGGTCGTCTCGATAGAGTATATGTGGGGCAAGAGATGACTCTTACATCCGGTGCAAATAGGCGTCCTTCACGCACAAGTCCCTGAATGGAATAATCACTTTCGCTTCGCCGACTCCTCAGTATCGCCGACGAATTCAGAAGAGAAGGCGAAGAGACCAGTGCGCTGCAGACGCGTGATGAGAGCGTCGCCAAGACCACTCATGGGTGTAAGTACGCCTCCCTTACGGGCAAGTGCGGGGAGCTTCGCAGGGACAAGGAGCGCAAGTGCAGCCTCCGCCACGATTACTAGCAATGATTGCTCAGGGTGAGTTCAAGGACGAGCGACTGGAGCTACGCACCCGAAGTGAAGTATAGCGGTGAGACGTCACTGCGCAGGGTGGTGCGAATCCGGATGGGCTTCATTTCGGCAGGATCGACCGCGGTAGTGATATTTATCATCTCCAAATGGCCCTTTTTCTGCTCGCTGTGGAAAGAAGAGTGCATCAGCAGGAGTGCACAGGCAGCGGGAGAAGCGGAGTACGTTTCGGAGGGCCCTTGGCCTGGCCCTGGAAGGATTTTCTTTGCAAGCCAGCGAACCTGCGGTATCAAGTCAAGTCATCATGCGAGCGCAGGTGAGATAGACATACAGGAGGAAGGAACATCAATGAAAGACTAGTGAGGGCAAAAGATATGCTGAGCAGAAGAGCGCTGAAGGTGCTACGTCGTATCTCAAACTCCTCGTATCGGAAGCGTGGCCCGTACGCCAACGCGGGGTCACGCGCGGGGACAGGAGAGCTGGTGATGAACTGGAATTGGTGAAGTCCCCATGTTCGTTCGACAACAGCACGATTTACTGCCGACATGAGGAAGATACCGCCTTTGATGAAACTCATGGGCGCGGGGAGGGAGTATAGGAGGCGGAAGCTCGGGTACGAGCGCTCAGAACGCACTGAGGTGGAAATTAGTACTCTAAACGATATTCCAAGGGTAAAGGAAACGCACGTGGACTCAGAGGGTAAGGTTCATTGCAGTATTGGAGTATGTTCTTGGGTACTTCCTCCAAGCTGGTGAAGAGGGTCGCAAATGAGCCACCTGCGACTGGGCTCTTCACATCAACAGCAGAGACACAGTCCTGGATGTTTGCATTGGGGTAACGGGACTTGAGAGTTTTGTTGGCCATATACACTACTATGTCAGAGGGAGCGGAATCCCAGCCACAGGCAGGGATTATGACGGAATGCGTCTGGGTAGCTTGATAATCACATCTGATACGTTTGTTTGGTATGCACGCCCATGACGAAGGACAGCAGGCCCGGAGGAATAATAGGCTCACAAGTTGATAATCTGGAAGATATATGGGACTTCCCCGGTGATGTCAACATAGTGCTTTCCGTGCCTTGCACAGGACCTTCCGAGCAGTAACAGGTCAGCAAGACTACGCTCTGTAGGGGGAGGGCCACGCACTTCGCTACGTTCGTTCCGTAGTGCCAGAACGGACCAACGCAGTCAATCACAACTGCAGCCCGCTGCACGACCTCGTCGACGGAGCGCTCGTCCGTCACGTCGACCTCCCAAATCGATACAGACTCGTCAAGAGCAAGCCCAGTGGACTTCACTTTCGCGCGCGTACGCGCGGCAAGTGCGAGTTTGAAGGCGCCCCGTTGTTCGTGCTCGAGAAGGTAGCGGGCCGTTAGACGCCCTGAATAGCCTAAAATCCCACGCGTCGAGCCCGGACACCAAAGAATAGACGATGCCTTAGACTGACTGACATACCATTTGCCCCAAGTATGAGGATGTCCACCATTTGCGAGCACGAAAAGAAGGAGGAAAGTAGAAAACGAGGTGAAGGTCGGATGAAAGAGCCTCCTGGCAGCCTACCTGATGAAACGTCCTCTGTGCGCGAAGTAGTGACGTAGGCATCCGCGCAGCGCAGCTCGGCGAGCGCTCAGCCTTCGCTAGATACTAACGGTACCTCCCTATTCTAACGTAAGCCCTTGCCTATGTCAGAACTATCATCACATGAAGCTCTCACTTGTGTACTTTCACCGGGCAACAAGCTACGATGCGATAGTGATCACTGACCAGGGGCCCCCATGTAGCTACGATCACTTTTATGTCATCAAGATTGTTTGAGCAAGACTGACTTCTGTCGACCTTCGCATATTGACGGTTGGCAATGTGACGGAGTGTCCTTACTCTTTCAGCCAGAGCGCGTACAGAACTGTGCACAGGTCCTCTACTCTTCGTCCTCCTCGTCACCGTCCTCCTCGTCCTCAGACACTTCCCACCCTGCCTCCCGCATCTTCTGCTTGTCGCGTTTTCTCTTGTCGCTGAGCTCATCAAGAAGCACAAGCAGATCTTCCTGCTCCTTCTCTACCTCCGCCCGTTTCGTTTTCTCCGTTGCAAGCTCAGCTTGTACCTCTTCCAGCTCACGTGCGACAGCTGAGTTCGCGACGGGCGCGGGTGTGGGCATCGGCGCGGGGGGTGGAGCCTCAGCTTTAGCCTTCCATCCCGCTGTTTCAGAGTGGGCCGCGACGAGCTCTGCTTCGAGAGAAGAGAGCTTCTGTTGTATGGCAACAAGCTCAGCCTGAGCAGCGGCGGACTATACAAGGTCAGCAAACGATCCAGGAGAGCATAGATACCGCATCTCACCGTGGTCTGAGAAGCAGTCACCTCTTTCAGTCGCCGTTTGAGGTCGTCAATTTCGAGTGCTTGCTTCGATAACGCATCTCGCAACGAAGCAACAAGGACGCTCTCCCCGCTCTGAGCTGCGTGAGTATTATTAGTGACGCAGATGGGCGATGCCGAAGGCACATGTACCGGAGGAAGACGGCGGTGCGTCCGGATCCTGCATGAGACCTCGGATGACCGTTTCTGCGGACATTGTAGCCGACATCGCTTAGATCGGGCTCAAGGAACACGTACGGTTAACAGACTTCCAAAAGTCGACGAAGGACCAGTCAAACCATATTTCGGTTTCCTCCTCGTATCGTGACATAAATCCTAGAGTCAGTGACCGCGGAGTCGGACAAGGGAGAACCCAATAGCCGGGCTGGACGATCTTCATCCGTTCGTCCTCCCGTAGACGCGTCAGTCGTCCTGCTAGAGTCGATGGACCTAAGCGGTTCAGGATCGGATGCATTGTTGCTCTGCGATTAAATGAACTGAGAAAAAACGAAGGAGAAAGTGTAGGTTTACCGCGTAATCTCGCCGGGTTCGCGGTTGAACTCATAGCAGATACCGAGAAGGAACGCACAAAGGCCAGTAATGACGACGTCCGTCTCCGAGTGTTGGTTTACCTGCTCAACGAGCTAAATGAGAGCGATGTGCTGTCAGCTAGCAGTCGCTCGATAAGAAGCCGACGTACCACACCCATCCCGCCAGCCTCAAGGAACATTCGGACAGCCTTTGGATCTTCCCATAGCCATTGCGATAGAAGGCAGAGATGCATGATGATCCAGCGGTCCCATTCACGAGAATCGTGCGTTGACCACGTATCCCGCGACCGCAAGAGGAACGCCAATGAAAGATGCTCAGCAAGGATCTGTAACAACGTCTGCGCCTCGTCGTCATCGTCCTCGGGAATAGGTTCGGGTGCAGCCGGAGGAGGTCTGCCATCGGCAGGTACAAAGAACGCGCCTCCAGCCACTTCGTTGGTTGCGACGGGTGACGGAGGGAGGATCTGGCGGGCAAGTGCCTTACAATTCGGCGTGTGCCGTAGCAGATGCGCAAAAATGATCGCGGCGAACTGGAAGCCGACAATCAGGACGCGCTCTGGTGGCGGCTTTGGGGGAGTGAGTAAGCCGAAGAGGAGCGGGGTGACTGGCGAGCGTGCGCTTGGGCCTGCGCTTGCTGGCGGAAGCATGCCTGCGACTATCGCTTCCTTGACACTACTGTCGCGAACAAAGTTCTAGCGAAATGAGATCAAAGAGCAATCTCTAAGACTGGTGATAAATTACCTCAAAAACGTCTACGGCAGTTGCACGAAGATCCATGCCTACTTTGGAGCGCTTCTCGGCATCGAGTCCGTTATATTCACCGTGCATGATGAGTTCAATGAGCGCGTCCAGCGCAGTTGCGACTTCAAGCTTGTCCCATTCTTCGCCATTCGTCTCGGGTACAGGCATGTACGGCGTTACGACCATCTCCGGAAGCATGGGCGTTGCGTCTGCAGGGAGATGTCTCAAGCACTAGCAATAATGAGCAAGGTGACAAACTGACTACCTGGAGGCTTACCTGAGTCTTCAATGTTGTAGGTGCGTTCGAAGCAAACGCCAGCTCGATCAATAGACGTGTGTAGGCATACCCCTCCCTCAGCTGCGCTTGTGTTACTTGCAGGAAACCCAAACACCGAACACACGTACAGCCGGGCCCTTGGCAGTTAGAAGAATGCCAATTATGTCGAGGACATGAGAGGCGGCTTGGGCCTTGTTGTGATTCCAAAACTGGAGCGCGAACTCTTGAGGGACTGCTTCGTCAGGGACGACGCGAGGATTGAAGTACAGAAGTGTACAGAGCGTAGATGGGAGCTGCGTTTCAAGGAAATAGCTCTGCGTCTGAAGTGAATATTACGGCCGAGTGCAAGATCATAGGCGTGCACCTGGTTCGAAGCATTGAATCTAAGAAGGATGTCCACTGCCTGCAGGGCCTCTTCCGCGTACTGACCAGCCTCCAAACCGCCCTCGCGTGTGACGATACCGAACAGCTTCTCGAACACACCGTCGAAAGCAAGCACTTTCTGAATCTCGCTGCTCTTGCGAATAAGCATGGTAAGCATGTGCAACGCCTCTACGCCGATTGAACTTAGACGCCAGCGTCAGCAGGACGGACGTATCACTCACCACGCGCAAGTAGATCTCTGCTGTCCTCCAGGAGTGATACAACGCGCGCAGGCCCATCAGGTGCGGTAAGGAACGCCGCCTGTACCGTCTGCGGGTGACTTGCGAGCAACGCGCTGAGCAGTGAGCAAGCAGCATAGCGGACGTAGAAATCTTCGTCTTTAAGGAGAGTGAAAATGGAGTGAACGAAGCTTGCGTCCTTCAGCACGAGCTCCACATTTGTGCTCGCCGCCTCGCGCTGGTCGGAATGGGTGTCGGAAGAGTCGATGAGGGTTGTGACCGCTTCGAGCGCCGCACGCGCAATCTCGGGATCTAATATTGCATCTTCGCGTATTATCCTGGAGAGACCACCCAAACATCTCTCTCCGACGAGCACCTTATGCTTCCGTGCGAGACCCTTCAGGGCGAGTACGGCGGCACGCCGGTCTGGGAGCTGCGAATCTGGAGACAAGCGATCGGCAAGTCTTGCGATGGTTTCTTCTGGTGTTTGTTGCGCGCCTGTTGGTCCACGCAAGGCGGTGTATGTTTGCGAGAAGAAATCCATGATTGTGGTGCGGGACGATTTCAATAGGAGTTGGTATCGACCGTCGCTGCCAGTGTACAGATCTGTAGTCGCATCACGCGTGGAACTCGCGTGCAACCAGTGCAACCCCAGGCTAGGACCGATGGGAACCGCCGCGTTTACTTCCATCAAGTCACGAGTACTAGTACTCGCATCCACCCTTGCATCTACCACGCATTTGTCGGGGATACCAGTATCGAATCAATGTTTAGAGTGCAGCGCCTTCACTTGCAGGTTAGCGTAAGGGTTCGCATCAACTTACTGCGATAGCCCTAACTGTCAGGACTCTGCGTTCTCAATCTTGACACCAAACCGCAGACAGCGCCAAGAGCAACAATTGTACCCTCCGGCGAAACGAAAGCCGGCAACGGGAAGGCACACTCTGGTGGCGATACGGTAAAAAAAACTCTATAGACGGGACGCTTGCATATGAGATGCGTCAAGCCGGCGTCAAGACCCTCATAGACAAATGTCGCAAATCTGGGTATGAGATGGTAATCGCTTATAAGCGCTAAAATCGCTACAATTAAGCCTGGTAGCTTATAACGCTTGTAAGCATCAAAAGATCCATCAAAAGGGGTTATTATAAGCCCCTTACAATTGCTTACAGGCGCTCGCAAGCTGCCCATGAGGTAATCGGTAACTGACAGTATTATAACCAACTTACAATCGGACTGTCCCCAACTATGATCATATGTTTAATATTGTAGTTCGCTTACGAGCGGCGCCGCTTATAAGCAGGATCCCAGATTTGCGACAAAGCACCGAAATTTTGAGCATGGATCAAACTTCAGCGTAATGGGATGGAAGAGCCGAACCTGGCGGTGAAAGACGGTGTTCAGGCCGCTACAATAATGGACAAGAAGTCTACATGCTTGCTCGGAGCCCGATCCAGAGAAGCGCTCAATCAAGTCCGAAAAATACGGACCGGTTCTGGGCTGATGCAGTCTCCCAGTATCAAGAGCGGACGGTGTACGTTTGGGAGCTGTCGTAAAGCCATGGAATGGTTGAAGCATTTCAGCGGCTGCCTGGCGATCTTCGACGAGTCGGCCCAAGCCCAAGTGCCGAACAGCCTCTTCGGAGACGCTGCTATTCAAGCTCATGTAAGAACCCAATCAACGTTCCAACCGCAGGATCAAGCTGCCGATAACAAGATATAGAGAAGCTACTATTCTGAGTAGATGAAGTTGAGGACAAAAACCGACGTCACGTCGTTGACTTGTGTCGGAGCTGCAAAGCTTTCGGACACGGCCGAAGGGATGGGTGACGCGTTAACGTAGCGAGCAAGGCTTTCCGGCGATCAACCATCTCTTGCAAAACATCCAGCTCTGCTTTGCCAAACGGACCTCCTTTTGATGCTCTTGACGTCCTTCGTATACCATTCCTGTCACTCGCATCTTGGGACTTCGCCCCTCAAGGATCAATTGCCTGTCATATCCACGTCTACTTTCCGGTAATGCTTCTGCGCCATGCCAGGCCTCGCAAATTTCCAACATCCTGTGATCGGGCAGCACCTCCAGGTTTTGAGATTCTCTCAGGACCGTGATCCGTCGAGCCGCTGATTACCCATCTGTCCGAGGCGGATCTGTGAATGCAGCAAATCGATGCCGCAGCTGCTACGTGTGGCTGGCCCTTCAGATTGCCCAGCTGAATACACGGTGACGCTATAAGAAAAGGCTGCACTGCTTCACAGCTATTCTGTACGGTTTCCGAAAGCTTTTGCGGACATGTACGTGCATCCACACCGCCCCCTAGCTGTAAGGCTTGGTCATTCACCTTGTACATTAGTAGTCCCCTTCATCTCGTAAACGTATGTCACTTACATATTCGCTATTGCTCGTAAGCGGAATGATTTTAGTATGCACTGTCCCTTTTAATCACGGCGTTATTTCGGGAGCAAATCGTCATTGCTCCAACCTGTAGTGGGGACACCAAGCCAGCCATCCCGGATCATACGACGCTAGGGTGCTTCTGGTTCCTCAAAATATCGCCATGTACGGCTCTATCTCGGTGTCATGCGAAATAAATGTCTCTCAGAAGCCTCTTTGCACTGACTGCTGTCAACTGGGTTGAAAGCTCTGACCTTCGAGAGGAATTTGCCCTTGTTTGTCTAGTTTCGGAGCTCACACCGGGTTGTGTTCATGTCGGTGGTCCGTCTCCGCGCTGGTCAGGAACGATGCGTCGAATCATCCAAGCTCCTATGCCGATCGACCTGACCAGCGGTTGTTCTGTCTCATGTCATCAACACTGTTGTTGTGATGTGCCAAAGACGTGCTGCAATCCTAGTCTCAACAGCTCGCCATCCGTGTACAGTGATCACATTATACCATACGTGTTACTTACTTTTACCTCTTTTCTAAGCATTCGCGAAGCAACGAAACGCAAGCGGCGGAGGCGACGGTTATCGGGAAGTAGTAACGCTTTCCGATCTGCCCTGGCCAGATGAAGATTAGCGTGTGTTCTGGACTAAGGACAATACGGATGACACGGATCGCTTTCTCAATACCCATTCTTAGTCCGAAAATGTCCCGCGGAGCACGTTGCCGCACAACGGCATGCGACTTGGTAGAGCCGCGTGCGTCGGGCCGTAACGCCACTAGACAGACGGACATCTGAATGCCGAAGCTGTCTACGCTGGCATGGATGGCGCCTCGACTCTTTCGTTAGCAGCTCAAACCTAGGCTGAACAAAGCAACTGCCCCAGGCCCGCGACGGATTTTTCAAAGCAGATCCAAAGGCAAGAAGCCTGTCTCCCCACAAACTGCGCGAGCTAAGATGACGAATGCTCAGCAGAATATGTGTGTAATATGACCATTTCGGTCGTCAGAGATCGTTGACAATGCGGTGCGCGTACGAAATTGTCAGAAGACATTCGAGATGTCAGTTGTTGACACCAGTGTGCAGCACTAGCTAGAAAATCAGCTAAAGTCGCGCGAGTAGTTCAGGTTCGAAGGCTGCAACACCCCTTCCAAGCCTACAGCTGCCTACCCGTGGGATAAAGGCGTGGGTATGAGATACACATAATATTTGAGGGCTCTTGAAAGAAGCTTGCGTGAAGTCGAGGGAGAAACTTTCAACGAAGATGAATATTGAGAGGAGCGGTTGCGCTGACTTTACGATTCAGCGGAGTTTGAAACGGAGCTGCTGCAAGCCACGCGGCGAGGCAGCCTTCGCGTGCAAACCACGCATTTCGCTCGACTCCCTACCGTGCTTGACGATCTATACTTACGGTCTGAAGCTATGGCTCGGAACTCAAACTCGCACAATCCATAGATTTGGTTCAGTCGATCGCGGCGTGGTTCATTCGGTTGCACGTCATTATGACGGTGCTCTTGGTTCGGGACCCGCTGTACCGCGATTGTGTCCGACCAGATGGGTACTGCGTATCTTGCAGGGAAGGGCTGCCGATCTTTCAAGATGCAGAATTCGATCACTTCAAGAGAAACCTGCATCTGAACCACGTTATTGGAGCTGTGCCAGCGTTATGATGGATCCTGTCGCGCTGCGCTTGCCAGGGAACGGGTAGCCGGGATGGCAGCATGGGACGCCTGTGCGGGGCGCTCTCGCGCTCGATTTCAAGTTGACGGAATCGAAACAAGCTTTCACATTTTGGTGCCTCTGTCGAATATAACATGGTCAGTCCTCCTCGCTGCGTCCCCGTTCTCCCGAGTCGGCATAGCTCCTCTCAGTTTTCCATCCTCTTCCAGCCATGGGCCAGCATTCATCTCGCATCGGCGATGTTAATGTCCCGGAGGACATCCGCTATACCTGTTCGCGCAAACATCGTCCGTTGCCACTTGACCTTAAGGACGCCACAGTTGTTCCTACCATTCCTGTTCCTCCACCGCCGCGCTTGAAGACGCCGAGCCTTCGCCCTACTCGCTCATTGAGGAAGCTCAAAATCACGCTGCGCCGTTCACGTTCCGCTGCTACCATCTCTGACACTCCTACCCACCACTTTGAGCCGTCCGATTTCATCCCTGTGCCTCCCCTTCCTGATCACATCCTGCCTCAACGTCATGCTATCCCTCTACGTTGCAGCGATTACTCGGACACCAGCCTGCCGCCGTACGTACAGAGCCCACCCCAAGACTCCGTTAGCGCCCCCAGAGGTGCTCGCCGGGTTCGGTCCATCGGTATCACCACCAAGCTCAAGGCTTCCGTCCCGCCGCCGTCTACATCCGCCGAAACGGCAGCGGCGGTCGCGGAGGAAAAGTTCAGAGCTGCATACCCCGAGTACGCTTTTACGCTGCCCCTGGACCTTCTGCGCGACGCAGAGTTCACTCGGATCCGACCAGGCGAGACATATGTCGACTCCATGGGCGGCGCGCTCTATCCGGAGCTTCTCGTTCGCGCACATGCGGCGTTTCTAGAGAATGCCATTCTCGGTAATACTCACAGCCAGAGCTCCAGGTTCATTTAATCCAGCCTGCGTCACTGGTATGAGCTAACCGTGATCATTAGTTCGCAATTATCAACCGCTCACGTTGCTGCTGCTCGAGAAGCTGTGCTATCCCACTTCAACGCACCTTCCGGTTCCAGGGTTGTTTTCACCGCGAATGCGTCTCAAGCCTTGAAGCTTGCTGGAGAATCTTTTCCCTTTGGACCAGGGTTCGTACCATACTCTCGTCTCGCAAAGTCGGAGCCATGTGTTCCTTCTACGGGCTAACGATATCACCACCCTCATCTGACACACGTACGATCATGCTGACCCATTCCACATGCAGATCCACATATCTCCTTCCTGAAGACGCGCACAATTCCGTACACGGAATCCGCGAATTCGCACGCCGCGGTGGAGCAGAGGTCGTGTACATGCCAGGGCGGCCGGGTAGGGGCGGCGTTGACGTCGCCAAGGCACGGGTACGTGTCTCTTGCGAAGCACTGTAGTCTGTCTTGCTTACCCGATTGTGGTTTCCTTTAGGGGCTTCTGGACGCGAACGCGCCCCTGCCGGGAGACGCCGCGCTTGCTGCATTCACAGGCATGTCGAACCTAACCAACACGAAAATGTCTCTCGGCCCGATCCGTTCCGTCAACGTGTCGACGCATCCGACCAGCTCCCAGCGCGAGCACTCCCGGTCGGACCCACAGGTGTCCGCCTTGCCCACCCCCCCTCCATCCGCGACCACCAAATCCTTTCCCGAACGGAGGACACCTAGTCCGATACCATCACCTCTTGCAGACTTAGATTTGTTCTATGCATTTTCCTCAGCGGCGGAGGTATCGACGGCGGCGCCTCAACCCTTCCAGCCGTCTCTTCTTGCTCATGCGAAGAGCCTCGGCTACACGACGCTGCTCGATGCGGCCGCACTCGCACCTAGCACTGTGCTCGATTTAACCGCAACTCCAGTTGATGCCGCCGCAGTCAGTTTTTATAAGATGTTCGGCTACCCAACGGGCATCGGTGCTCTCATCCTTGGGCCTGGAGTAGGAGAGTTTCTTGTAGAACCGCGCCTGTCCGGTGCCGGTGGCCGACCGTGGTTCGCCGGCGGGACAGTCGACGTTGTGCAGGTTCCCGGGGATGTGGTGACGCGCACGAACAACATCGAAGAGGCTTTCGAGGTCTGTCACCTGCGTTCCTAGTTAGAGGCCTACTTACGCCTGCTCTCAGGATGGCACGCTGAACTATCTCCAACTACCTGCAATTCCGCTCGGGCTCAACTTGCTCCGCTCTTACCTCCCTTTCCTGCCAACGCGGTTAGCCGCCCTTACCCATTTTCTCGCCAGTCAGCTGTCCTCTCTCACGCATGCTGATGGTACCCCTGCCGCCCGCGTTCTGTCACGAGTGCCTGGAGTGATCAGCGGAATCGGCGGCACCAGCCAACGCCGGCTTCCCCGAGTACGGAATAACGGCGGCGCCGCTATGCCACAAGTACCAGACTCAGAATGGGAAAGTGACGAAGATCGAGACGGCGAGGGCGCTGGCGGCACAGTCAGCTTTGTCATTTTGGAGCCTAACGGGGAGCCTGTCCCACTGTCTTGCGTGGCGGCCTCCGCAGCCGCAAACGGTGTCATGCTGCGGACCGGCTGTATGTGCAATCCCGGAGGTGGTACGTACCTCGATATCGCCTTGCTCCGACTGTCTGATTCACGCTTTGTTTCAGCGGCAGCTCTGTTGGGGCTGGCCCCTTTCATGGCAGAGCTGCGTTCCGGTGCTACACTAAGCTCGCTCGAAGCGGCCGCAGGGCACGAGCTTGGCGTCGTCCGTGTTTCATTCGGGTTTGTAAGTAATTGGAAGGACGCATGGGCCGTGGTGTGTTGGGCCCGCAAAGGAGTTGAAGAAGACTGGGAGAATTTCCGCGGCTCGTCTGTTCACAGTTGCGGATGGCAGCAGGGTATTGCGTTGTGAATGGATCTTTCTCTCAATCTCATCTGGATGTTTCTGGATCTACTGTACCGCTGGCATCGTCCGTGTAATCCTCTCGTGACCATCGGCTAGTCGAGGGTCGGATAGCAGTCGATTTTTCTGTTTGTCTTTGTCTCGCGTCGGACGGCCCCTGCTACTTTACGAGTGCACATATATATTCATTTCGCTATCATATGTTATTCTGAGCTTTCTGAAACGCAACTGCCTTCAAGCTACTCAATGCGCCGGTAATGGCGCACGAAAACCTACTTGGATCTGGATTTTAGTTTCATTGTCGGGTAGGCAATTGCTGTTAAATTCGGAACTGATGATGGGTGTGTGGTGGAAACAGACCGGAACAGTATCTGTCGTGGCACGAAAAGATCGGGCCGCGGGTTTATGTAGAAGGCCAAACGGTTAGCGTTCCAGCGACTTTTGCAATCCATCTTCAATCCATATAACTTTAAAATGCATTTAACCTCGGTCCCTGTCGATTAGTGGTTAAATCATCACGTTGTGGTTAACGTCATTCCGTGAAGCCGGGAGCTCGAATCTCCCCAGGGACATATTTTTGCGCATTACATTTCATCTGCTTCGTTATCGAATCCCATATTTCCCTGTGCAGGATCCAAAGAAAGAGCAGACAAAAAAAATTGTTCTCGTAAACATTTGTCACATCGGTCTCCGAGTCCGTTGGGAGTGGAATCACGTCTCACAGAACCACCCGTTCTTGGATCCCCCAGGTCAATCACCCCATGGTCCTAGCTAAACGTTACATCTCCTTACTCGGGCTCCGCTCTACCCTTTCCAGTGCTCTCGCGTCTCCCTCCTTCTTCTCTCCGACGTACACCACAACGAACTTGCGCGTCAGCATGTTGAATACGAAGCCAAACACGAGTGCCGCAAGCGTGCACGTCATGATTATGACATTATATGGCATGCTAAAGTCTGGCGTCGCGAGGTCGACGAGGACGGCGCGCGTATAGACTCGAGCTCTCGCGCCTTGTTCGGGTACGAGAACAGCAGGAGGAAGGTCCCAGCCGCGTTGCGCGTCGGGTGGGTGCTCGGTGTAGCGAAGGAATGACTTGCGGAAACGCGCGGCGACGCGTACGCGCTCATGAGGAGGAAGGATGAGCTCAGCTTGTAGCAGCGTGGGCGATCCATGCGGTACGGGTGGTGTATACGTCAGGTTGCCAAACAGTTCATCTATCAGCGGCCGTCAGCTCACTCAGCTGGCCCAGATTGAATGACACTGCTAACCACATGGGCGACTATGTCCGCACTCTACACTCAGCGTATGCAGATAAAGTTCGATGTACCATGGTAGCGTCTCGAGGTAGAGCACGCGCTGGGGCGTGTGAAGGTTATTGCGAAGAACTAGAGCGAGATCGCCGTGAGTCTGGCTTGCTCCTTTGAGTGTCCGATCCACTGAGATTGCAGAGATGGGCGTCGACGTTAGATCGAGTGCTAGACCACATAAATATCGGGTGATAGGCGCAGAGAAGAGAGGCATACGATAGCTGAATCGGACCTCTTGTGACCAGTGCATGGAGATGTCCAACTCTTCCATGCCTTGATGAAGCTAAGTCGGGCGACTTTGCTAAGCCGCGCGGGGAACGTACCTCGTGCAAGATTGAATGCGACTGACGTGGGGTATATCTCTGATGGGTCAGGTAGGAGTACGAAGCCTCCGTCCGCGGGAAGATCAACGGTTATTCGGCTAGAGCTCGCGACAGGACATGCACGCGGTATGACACGCCCGAAGAGAGACCTGAGAGTCCAGTCTGCAGTCCATATGAGCAAACGAGGCCGTAGCAAGCGGACACCAACGTACCCCGCTTTCCCTCGGACGACATGCGAACAGGATCGAAGACGGCCTGAACCGTCATGCGGAGTTCTACGCCTTTTCCTGCGATCCATCGCACGTCGATCCCGAGTCCATGCCAGTCTGCATCGAAGAGACGATGGGGATTGAGAAGGGCAGCAACACCAGCTTGCACAGGACACGGCAATAGCTTAAGGAATGGTGTAAGATTCTCCGTGCAGACGCTTTCCGCAGGCAAACTCGCGTGCCGGAGACGATGGGTATGAGGAGCCGATAGTCGGGGAAGGTTGCCCGCTGGTGGGAAGGCACGCGTCGGTGATGTCGTGCGCTGGGCGTCCATGCCACCTAGTGACGTGCAGAACAGCCCTGCAAGAGCATTCTGTGTGCCTTTCCAGCGCGCGTCGACGCTGAAAGAATATCAATCTCGATATTTCAGCCGAAAGCGCCAGGCAGAGGTAACGCTCGGCTATCGAGGGCAACTCACCTAGTCGGTGCCCCATCACCCATCCATACCCATAGCTCTGCCCCAGACCCCACTGCTGGCTCACCCGGCTGTCCCCATCTGTCGTAGTCCCATTGGCCTGCATTGAGATTAAGATGAAGTTCGGTAATGGCGTATTCCCGCAATATCTGGCCGAGCGCGAGCGGGAACAGGGTGTAGTGCTGTGCTGCGATATGTCAAGCTTGAACATGTCGAGAATGGTGCCGGACATACAAACATCATCGTCCGCGAGCGAATGGGGTGCACGAGGCACTGCGCCTCTAATGAGGGTTGTGAAAGCGAAGTGAGTCGCTACCTTGCCGTCGCGCAGCGGTCGGAGCGTAAGAGATTCATGATATTCTTCCTCTTGAGTAGGCGTAGCAGAATTTATCCCTATCAGGCTTGCGAGAATAATCAACGCGTGAATGTGCATCTTCTGGCCTATAAGGGCATGGGTAGGGGTCTGTGTTGCGGTTGAGAGTAAAGTCACGGCGTATGAGCGCCACTTCAGGACTGGGAACGTCGCTTAGCCGCGGCGATCTTCTGTCTATGACCACTACTGTCTGGACTCCTTGTCCCCTCTCCCGCTCCCGCTCGACCGCTCGCGTCCTTTGGCTTGTGTCGATTACATTCAAGATCAGCTCTCACACATTTTCCATCCAATGTTTCTACATGCACAACTCTCGCATGACACTTCGCAGGTTCATGGCACCTATTTTAGATCTCAACGACGACATTTTGCACCTCATATGCGAGACTGGCATGGAATCAGACTCTGTGCACTGGTGGAAAGAAATTACCCAGCCTCGCTATGCAACTCGCTATTATCTGCGCTACGCTGCGTTGTCACACGTCTGTCGGCACTGGTGCAAGGTTTTCCTTGGGTTGGGCAGGTTATAAGCCCGAGATATCCGAAAGGCCTGTGCTACCTTTGAAACGTCCTTGGTCTGAGCGGGTAACTGCATCCTTCATGTCCCTATACGCCCTCATGAGATGGTGGGGAAGATGGAGATAAACCAGGTCACGCTGTTCGAGTTGATCGTTGATCTTGTCGTGCGTCTTCATCAGCCCACTTGTCACGACGTCGCATTGCGCGTTCCGGACCTTTGACAGCTCCCCATGGATGGCACGCACATTGCTCTCGAGCTATAACTGCAGATTCTCGCCGCCTCTCACTCGGCCGAAAGGCTTTTCATTAATCTCCACTGGCCAGCAAATAAGCTGCGGGAAGATTTTACCGGAGATATGATCCATTTTACACACCTGAGGCTCTTCACTCTTCGTGTCCCCGTTAACGCGAATGGAACTATCAACGTTCTTTGTTTTTTTTTTTTTGCGACGTGTCGATCTCCCTGATTCTGCGACCATCTTTATAGCACTCAACATTATCATGCTGATGGCAGGCCTTGCTCGGAGAGACACCATTGCATTCTCCTCTTCCCCCAACCCTACATCTATGTGACTTTGCAGGCCTAAACGGAGATTTTTTGACACTCCATCTTCACGACTATGCTTGGAAGTCTCCTTTATTGTTTGGAAAGCTGGGCATTGTTCGAATGCGCTTCACGTTGTACGGACCTTATATGAGAAGGCTGAGATGCCCTGGGAGCCGCGGGAGCGCGGTCAGTAGGGCGCGCGGGGGTCCGGGTTGCTTCGCGTGCAGCGGATGCATGACGCGGGCGGAAATGCAGAACGCCAAGAGTTTCTCCACTTCGTGGAAAAGGGAGGATGGGTGAGACAGAAGGAACACGAGCAAGTTCTGATCGAGCGCGACGGCGTGTGCGTCGAGAGCAGAGTCGCGTGCATATATTCGAGCTGTCTACGACAACTGTGGGGAACGTGGCCGTGCAACTCTCTCGCTAGTTTGTCTAGGCCAGAAGCCGGCCTCAGGGCTGAACAAAGTCTCAAGAAGTGGAGTATCTACGCTCCAGAGCAGCGCTGCGTATAGGCTGCCGCCCCGCATGATCGCGACATCATCATGATGGGGCCGTGGATGGCTGCGATACCTCGCTTCATTAACCGCCTTCCTGCGGGCCACATCAATATTGAATTCCTCGACTTTGCATCCCCTCGTATAGACGCCTGCTCTGGCCCGACGTGCAACGCACTGCTTAGATTCATGCAGCTCAAGACTATGCACTTGAACACCGAACGTTTGCTCCCGTTTCTACGAACTCTGCCATCATTCTATAGCCCTCTGCCTTACTCATTTCCCCCTTCTCGGGAAAATTCCCGTTAAATTTCTGCCATGTGACTCCTCGTTGGCCGTTATAACTGCAGTGGTGCGCATATGATAACAAGACTTCAGTGACATTTTTTTGCGCCGCAGAGCGGAGAGGGGAACACAGATCCTGTGCCTTGTAGCGGCAACTCTGCTGATGGGCTGGCGGTGTAGAGTGACACAGATGCAACCAGGTCGGTATAGGCACGCCCGTATGCTTTGAAGAGATAGGGCAGAGTAAGACTAGATGAGCTCCGTTACGGCGGTCCGACAGCTGAAGCGCGTTCGCACCTATCCCCGCACTTCATGATCAGTTTCCCGAGGTCGTTGTTGAAACCCCGAGGTGTTGTACTGCTTCGTCTCATCCGTGTACGCGTACCTCACAACTTACAGGTCACACCACATTCAATGAAACAGAACTGTCCAAACTCCCAAGTGAAAGAGTATTGCGAAACATGAGTCGAGAAAATGATAATACGATACTCGTCCTCGGCGCATATAGTGAATAACAAGAGCGGACGGGGTGAGTAAGTTACCAAGACAAGAAGGCAAAAGGGAGGCGATGCAGATGCTGTGAAGCAACGCGGGATTGGCGTTAAAGCCCGACGTTGATGGGCGTGCAGCCGATCGAGATGAGGCCAGACTGCAAAGGCAATGAGCTCGAGCCGGGAGCGCGCGAGGAAGAGAAATAGGACTCACGAAGTTGTTGTTTTCACAGCAGACGGTCTGCTGGCTGCAGGAGTTGCCGCCAATGCCAAGTACATTGATGGGCGTGCAGTCCAGACCGATAGGGATGTTCAAGCCCTGGAGGTTGATCGGGAGAAGCGAAAGAAGGCTCGATGGAAGGATCCGTGAGAAGTTCACCGAGCTCGCCTGTAGGACGTGTGGTCAGTCCACCGCGTTGGCGTGCGGCGAGATATGCGGATAGACGTACAGGCTGGACCTGATTACAGCACTGGACAGGGCCAGTGTTGCATGTGGCCTGTGCGATGGTCAGAGACTGATTCCCGAAGAAGTTTAAGAACCTACGCTGCTCCCGTTCCCGCTTCCACTACCGCTTCCACTTCCACTACCGCTTCCACTTCCGCTTCCACCGCCGCTGCCACCGCCACTGCCTCCGCCAGGCGGACCAGTTGGCTGGGAGGGAGGACTCGGAGTGACAGTGGTGGCGGGCGGAGACGCCGGCGGCGGCGGGACCGAAGTCGGTGGTGGCGGCGAGACCGAAGTCGGTGGTGGCGGCGCGCCGCCTGTACCGGTCGGTGAAGGACCGCCGATTGAGACGGTGACGGTGACGGTGACGGTCGGCGCCGGGGGTGGGCAGTGGCCGCCGATAAGGCCGCGGCCTATGTTGGCCGCAGCGCCGTCGCCGAGACGGGGGACGGCGATGGCGGAGAGAGCGAGGGCAGCAAACACGAGCGTGCGGGGGAACATGATTCAAGTAGCAAAGAGGGACGGGGGTGAGTACAAGACCGGTAAGGAGCGAAGGACGGGAGAGACCGTTGGAGGCACTGTGATAGCGAGCCATGAGGCCTTATACGAGTGGCGGGCATAGTGGCGGGCATACGTGCGGAGGGATCGGTGGCCCATAGGTCTCGCGATTCGGAGCAGAGGACGCGGAGCAAGACATGAATATCCATGAATGCTCGACAGCGGCTGGTAATCCGGCGAGTCCCTTGCCAGTGAAGATGCCAGCTCCGAGTTGCTCCATATCATGCCCGAGCTCGGGCGATCGGCCCATCTTCGTCCAGAGGCGAACGTCAGAACAGGTTCGAACTCCACAGCGAGAGCGGAGGGAGGTCGGCGTGCAGCGTTTCCATCACCAGCAAGCGAGGAGCTACTCAAAACAATAACGGGCGTGACACGAGCAGCATGTATGCTCTGGCGCAAGTCTGTTCACGGACACAAATTATGCCGAAAGGCTGGGTAGCGTACGAACGATGTACAAGACTGCGAACTCGATGAGTTTTCAGTTCCAATAATGAAGCGCAGGGGCACCGTTTGCCAGCGATCGGCAGTTAGGGATCGGCCTAGCGACGTTCCTATGGACACTTGGCATGTACGACGGCCTGACGCGCAATGTCATTGCTGGGCTGGACCCGTCACTAACAGATATGACAAAGCTCTCTACCTTGTAAACAGGTTCTGAGAGTGTGCCTAGAAAATTTCTATAGGGCGTCAGTAATTGTCAGAAGACCGAGTGCAAAGCTAGGCTCAGGAGATGATAGAGAGAACGAGAGAGGAGCAGGTGAAGCTGGCAAGGGCGCAGTTTTCTCACGCCAGCTTGCTTTTCACTACACGGTTACACCAGCACTCAGCCTCGCATACCTGCCTGCCCGGCCCTCCCTCTATGTTTCAGCATACGGATACGTTTAAAAATACGGAGACCTGATGATTATTCCCGCACTAGGGTTGTGGATGGAAGCTGGCGCCGGTTATTGAATTGGTGCTCGTCTCATTTCAGTACGGTTATACCCGTGGCCCGGGAGACACATCCTCGAAGCTGCAATGACACGTTGTGTTCCATCGATGACAGTACGCGACCTACGAACGCATTGCAACTTTAGTACTGCGCAGGTAGAGTCAGCTGTGGAGCCTGGATTCTCGCTGGGTTCAAGAGTGACAACTGCTTCGTCCTGTTGGAACTCAACTTTCCTCGTGTCCCTGATTCTACCCACAGTCCTAGCCACAACTATGCCCTCATCTTTCTTTACCCTCCTCTTCGCGGCTTTGGCCACTCTTTGCGATGCAGCTCCTCTGCCTCTCGGCGGTGTCGCCGCGAACCCGGCCGCATATGCGCTGGCGGTTGCGAAGGCGCACACGCCAACGGTGCGCCGTTTTCGGATCTGCGCCTCTTTCACGGTTTACTAAGCTGCGTTCAGGCTAAGCTCACCGGACCTGCGCTCCCGCGCGCATTATCGATGGACACGGGCACGTACGGATATCCGCCCAACCTAGAGGCCGCTCGCAAGGGGGCCGCTGCCGCTGAAGCGCGAGATAAGGTCACTCGCGCCGCGCCCAAGAAGGGCGACAGCTTCGGGGCACGCTCAGTACGCTTCATCTCCCTCCGGAACTGAAAGCACATGTTGATTTATGGACACTATAGATCCCCACTGCACGCGGGCTCAGCGACGTGCACGGTTACTACGCCTCGTAAATTTCGCCTCTTCGTTCGTTTCCTTCCTTCGTCGTTGACCCGTCTCGTCTAGGCCCGAGCGCTTCGACCTCCCAGGCGAAAAGAAAACGCACGCTGACTACGACCGTGGCTCGTCGTCGGACCTCTGATCACGCGCCCCGGGCTATCAGGTGTTCTGCGTTGTGGGAAACCCTGTCTGTGTCTGTGTGCAGTGTAAGGCCTGTGTTGGTGTATGATTAGTCGCCAGCGTGGAACATCTTGCCGCGGAGCGGCGGTATCCGCTTCTCCCCCGTCTCTCCGTGAACATGATGCCCTCGAGCCAAGAACGACGATCGGTGACTGCAATGCACGCGCCCGAGCATGCAACGCCATAAACCCTACGCTGCGCCATCGAGTAATGCAACATAAATGCTTGGCAGGATGCACGAACGCCTGCCATAACTCGGCGCGACGCGATGCCTTCCCCGTGTCCGGTTCGCGCGGACGTCGGATGCGACTTTGACTTCGAGCTGCGAGCCTCGTGGCTTGATGGCATGTTCGTCGATCATTTCGGGCGGCGTGTCTACAGAAACTTCTCCGCGCCAGCCACTTGGTAGGTACGCTGTCTCAGCTAGTATTCGCAGTACTGGTCTCATGCGGCGATCGAGGCTGTGCAAGAGGCTTTTGATCCTCGGGCTCGGTCTGCTTCTTGTAGTTGTCTGCCATCCCGGCTGTGCGTGCAGCATGATTTTTGGTATGGCTGATGAAACTAAAGAGTATAGAGGATTGACATCTTGCCACTGTGAGCACCGACTGGTTGTACCACGCCCCACATTCTAAGTCGAACTTGATGATACAGCTACCGTCTCGCGCACCCCAGAACGTAACTACGGCGTCGTCTTTGACGCTCCGCGCTTACAGGCGTAAGCTAACGCAGCCCACGAAGGGCATTTCATCCACTCTGTTCCATCGTATTTCGACGTGAAATGCATTGTGGTACGCTCCACTGTTGGGTCGCCACTGTCTGCCCAAGCTGCTTCGCATTTCTTCTGTGGCCCCCGTTCCCGAAATATACACCTGTTATCAGCCTGAGAAGGAATACGAACAGTCCTGCACTCGTCCTCTGCTCCCTGCCCACGTCCCATCCTATCACGGTTCACTTCCTATCCTACCTCACACGCTAGCCACACCCTACTAGAACCCCGAGCATGCTCGTCTTCTCATTCCGCGCCAGACCACTGGCTGTGTTCGGTCTCGCTCTCTGGTTTTCGTTGCTCTCGCTGACCGCCGCGACGCCCATCTCCATCATGTCCATCCGCGGCGAAGACTGCGACGAAGGCGGCCCTGATGCGGGCCCACCGCCTCCGCCTCCACCGCCTCCACCGCCTCCGCCTGGCCCCGGCCCAGCACCCGATCCTCAGTGGGCCTGCAACAAGGGCTCGCTCCAGTGCTGCAACCAGGTCCAAGCGGTGCGTTCCCTAAGTCTTGCGTCGCAAGGTCTTTACTCACGCCCCGCGGTGGGCCGCAGGCGCACTCCGTCGACTTCCAGACCCTCCTCTCGCAGGACGTACTCAGCACCCTCCCACAAGCGCTCAGCGGCTCCAACACCCCCGTTGGCTTGAGCTGCAGCCCCATCGCCGCAGCCACGGGTGCGTCGTGCAACCAGCAGACTGTCTGCTGCTCAAATACCCATTTCGTGCGTCCGCCCGGTGTCCGTCGATGTAAGCTCACGCGACGCCCGAACAGAGCGGTGTCATCGCGATTGGATGCATGCCGATAAACATCGTCCTGTGAGCGCGGGAGTGAGTGGGCCTTGGTAGCCGGCTGCGCGGAGCTGGGACGATGTCTGGGCTCCGTTGCAAAAAGTACGACGCGATCGTTTTGGCAGTGAGTTGCGAATCCAGATTGGGCGACTTCAGGCGCTTTCGGTGCAGAACTGTTAGACTACACGAATCAACGACGTGAGTTAATGAGATCGGGCACATGTGGCGGACGATAGTGAAGCAGGAGCAGAATCGGGTAGGGTGCAATATGCGTGCACAAAGCAGTGAGGCATGGAGAGCAATCATACCGTGATTCGAAGCCGACGCGGATTGGCGAAGACGGCCGTTCACGCTTGACGTCACCCATGCCGCTTTCCGCCGCACGTAAGGCATTGAGTTCAGCCTGTGATCTTTTTATGAGATAATACGGTACTGAGTATAAGACCAGCTTGCCTCAAGGTCTTGGATGCGTCGTTGCCTTTCACGAGCCAGCAGGTCACTGGCACGGAAGGATGGCTTCACTTCTGACTCGCCATTCATCCGAGAGCTTTCTGTTGGAGCCTACAAAGGTAATGAGAATCAGAACCAAGAAAGGGAGAAGCTTCCAACTTTGGCGTGGTGTCGCTTGTTCGGAAGCTGGCTCGAGCTGGCTGGCGTCGTTGCACTGCGAGAGGTAGGACGTCCGCGCTTCCTGCCCCTAGCGAAAACCTCATCTGACGCCTGTGGGGTAGCTGATCGCGGCGTAATGCCTCTTGCGATGAGAATCTCTGCGAGAAGCGATGAGTACACGGACGAAAGGAAAAACAGGAAGGTGACCTTTCGGCTGATAGAAAATCTTGAAAGTACGCATGGACGCAGCTGACCTTCTGTCAGGCAAGCGTAGATCTGCACCGTACTGCACTTGTTTAGTCGCAGCTTCAGATTTCAAACTGAGGACAGAAAAGTCAGGCATTCGATGAATCTGTGAAATAAGACATACACGACGCGATGGCCGCCTGCCTTCTTGCTCGTCTCCGTGACCCGCGAAAAGTTATCCCTCTTGTACTCTGCCGAGCTGAGCTTCCGAGCGGTTGACTTTGGAGGTATGGGAAGCAGTCCGGCTTCCCAGATATTGATGACAATCGTGCCCAGATGCTGGGTGTTGGATGCGGTGGCGTCGTCGGGGTCTTCGCCAGTCAGAGCGCAGGTGAGCAAGGCAAGTCCTCGCTTACCCACGAGTGCGCAGTCGGAGAAGCACGTTGGAGCAAGAGGTTCATCGGAAATGTGTGCACTGTTTATGCAAAGATCTTCGCATGTCTGGTGCTTATACCGCGCAAGCCATCCGTCCAAGTTCACGGCCACGATAAGGTCTTTTTCCAGGTTTTTTTGTATATGAATTGCGAATTCCTTCATATTCCACACGTATTCGCCAAGCACTGGATGTGAGGTTTAACAACTCACCACTCCCTCAGAGCTCGCGATTTGCGCAGTGACGACACGTCGTTCCTCATCTCGTTCAATGGCGCACGGAGTAAGCTCCTCATCCCCGCTTTTTGATAGAGACGGATACACTCCGTAGAGACAAGGGCATGTTATTCGACGGATTGGAAAAGTAGACTGAGAAGAATCGCTCACGGCAAGAGATGACTCGGACGCGTATGCTGACCCTTCCTCCGAGTCGGTACGTTGTGTCACTGTCCCGATGTCTGTGATGGCATTCTCACAGTCACGTTTATGCAATCACGTGGCCGCCTTCCGCCATCCGCTTTCCCTGCGTCGGAGGTCAGCGAGTAGAGTTCGGAGACTCTTTTCTCATGAGCGAATATGTGCATGCCACCAGAAACAAATTAATTGGTACACTCATCATTGCCACGGTAATTTGGAGAGGTGATATACTTGGCGCCCGGTAGACCGCTGGTAGACAAAGGCTGGGAGATTGTAGCTTGGACTAGATTCAGCCGTATAAAGACATTCATAGTAAGAGCACTCTTGCTATGTCAGTTACTTTGAATCCCAAAGCTCATGCAGGGTGATTGCGATTTAGCAAGGAAAACATTCCAGCTCCGGCAAACCGACGACTGTATCAGAATGTGCATCCTCACTCATCGTCGGAAATCTCTATGACCTCTGCTGGCCCCGCTTTGATATGTATAAGCTCCCTATTGGTTCTTCGATTCCCTTCCGCTGCGCGCATTGTGGCCAGCTCTGCCTAAGTATAGGTCAATGCTATCGGTACGACTGTGCCGGGTGGCTAATAGGACTTGCCTCCAAAGCCGTTACTCGCTGTTCCGCGCGCAATGCTCGCAGCTCCGTCTGTACAAGTATGTCAAGCAAGAACGAAAGCATGCGGGACAGTCGCACTTCGAGAGCTTTGATGCGTTGCACATCATAATCGGCACGCTCCGCCTTCATCGGAGAAGACCGGGTCGCTCGGTTAGAGACCCCCGAAGAGGAGGCAGTGAGTCGGCGCTGAACGTCTGCCGTCCTCGACCGGGATGCGGGAGATACAGCATACATCATTTCTCCTGCCTTCCGTCTTTTCGCAGTTGATGGACCTGGAACGTGTTCTTCGAGGACTGAGCGAAGTTCGGTGTGTCTTCGCTTCACGTTCAACTTCATCGGTGCAGGAGCGCCCGAAAAAACCTGTCGCGATATAATGCCCTTAGCTAGCAGCATGGCTATCGATTCCGGTAAGCAAGGCTTCTTTAGCGAGTATAGGTAACACCCACCTTTTGGTTGATAGAAGAATTTGAAGGAGCAGAAGGGGGGAACGTTGTTGACATCGGGAAAGGTGTATGGCGACGGCGTAGTAGTTGCGGCTCTACTCCTCGCACGATTCACATCGACCCTAGTAAGAAGATATTCCGAGATACTCAGACAAAGAAGCATCGTTAATACAGCAGGAAATATGCAAAACGCACTGCACGCGGTGACCTCCCGCTTTCTTGCGGGTCTCTACGACGCGGGAAAAGTCCGGGATGGACCTCAGTTCCGTGCCGAGCGGAGTGCGCCGCTTCGACGCCTCAAATTCCGCTCCCGTCTCGCGCCATAGGACGTATAGCTTGACATTGATCACGCCGAGATGTTCAGTGTTATGTGCGGCGGCGCGGGGATCGTCTGAGTCTGCGTCCAGGAATAATTGAATGGGTGCCCCAGAGGCATAAAAGAGCACGCACCGACAAGTTTATAGTCCGCGAACTGCATTGGGGCATAGCACGTATCAGAAATATATGCTTTGTCAATAACGTATTTCATCCGCGGGTGTAGAACTCTGCGCCCAATTGAGTATCCATCGACTTGGATACGGGCTCCGATAACCTGCGTGGCACAGTCATTATGAAGCACCACGGCGAAATCCTGGTGAAGAAAATGCGTAGAGCAGTAAGCACTAGAGGTGCGCCTTAGCCAACGAATGATCTTACCTGGCCTGCCGTGCTCGCAACATAGGCGGCGATAGCATGTCGAACATGGTCAGTTTCAACATTGTGCGGTACCAGTTCTCCGCCCCCCGACACTATTGACACAGTAATCCCACGGGAGGTGAGAGGCATATGCAAGAAATTCAGGAGAGCATATGCGTATGTTCCGGAATCGCAGGAGAATGAAGAGCACAGATGTGGCCCCGACAGCGGTGACAGCTCGAGTCGGACTCGGAGCGCGCCTGCGGTTGAAGCACCTCGCGCGCGGTCACATGAGTTTTATAATCACGGCGCGCGTTACGGTAGATCCGGTAGAGACCCCCCGAGCACGGATAAGTGTCCACCGGGTGTATCGTCGCTCTCAAAGCGAAGGGGAAACGCAGGTACGCTCGTCGTTCAAACATGTCTCTGGAAGATAGAACCACGCGAAGCGCGGTAACATGATAATATGGCGCGACTCCGGTTCGGGCTGCTTCGCATAAGTCTCTGGGCTGATCAAACTGGGGCTCTATCTCCACCAGGACGGGACTTCCACCACAGCATTCACGCAGAGGGTGACGATAATAAGATGATCATAAGGTAGGGAATAGTGGGATATAGTAAAGGAGGGACAAACTCGCGCAGAGGCGAGGAGATAAAATGGGGGGTACGGATGTAAAGAGAGATAAATCGGTCCACGTCGGGTATTTCAACCTACAGGAGGTTTGCCAGGCCGGCCATGCCGCCGTTGAAGGTGTTGCAGTTGACTGCGATGAGGCCAGACTGCAGAGCGAGCGCGGGAGTGAGCGAGGCGGGAGGGAGAGGTAGAACAGGATGGACGCACCATGTGCGACGACTCGCAGCACACGGTCTGCTGGTTGCACTGACCGCCGACGCCGGCGATCAGTGGCGAGCAGTCAAGGCCGATGGGGATGTCGGTGCCCTCAAGCCCGGAGGGGAGGAGCGCGTACTGGTCGCCGAGGAGCGTCTGGAAGTTAATCGATTTGGCCTGCGAGGGATAGGATTTCTTAGAAACCGCGGAAAACGGCGACGCAAAAGAAAGGGCGCACCTCCTGGACGGAGTTGCAGCACTGCATCGAGCCCTTGTTGCAGACGTCCATACCCGGGTCGGGGTACTCGGGCTTCGGCGGGACCGGGAGCGGCTGGCCGACAGGGTCTGCAATAGGTTGACCGACAGGATCTACAACAGGCTGGCAACAGTATCGTCAGCCACACGAGAACGAGACGAAGAGAAGGAAGGGACACGGACGTCCTCGCAGGGATCCTCGACGGGGTCAAGGATGGGCTAGCGGCAAAGCAGTCAGTCATGCGAGAGCAAAATGAGAGGAACGGAAAGATACAGACCTGGTCGCACGGCTCCGGGACAGGATCCGGGCACGGCTCTGGGACAGGGTCGCAAGGCTCGGGAACTGGGTCGCAAGGCTCGGGGACTGGGTCGCAAGGCTCGGGAACTGGGTCGCAAGGCTCGGGAACAGGGTCGCAAGGCTCGGGAACAGGATCGCAAGGCTCGGGGACCGGGTCGCAAGGCTCGGGAACAGGGTCGCAAGGCTCGGGGACCGGGTCGCAAGGCTCGGGAACAGGGTCGCAAGGCTCGGGAGCAGGCTCAGGGCAGGGCTCGGGAACGGGCTCGCAGGGCTCGGGAGCGGGCTGGCGTCAAAAACCGTTAGCGGTACGAAGGTGCATTGCGAGCTAGGAGCGGGACGAACCTCGCAGGGTTCCGGCACGGGATCGCAAGGCTCCGGGACGGGCTGGTAGAAGAGTCAGCGGTGCGGAGATGAGTTGAAGGGGAGTAGAGACGGACGTCGCAGGGATCCTCGGTGGGCGGGTCGCATGGCTCCGGGTCGCATGGTTCCGGGTCGTCGCATGGCTCGGGGTCGCATGGCTCGGGATCGCATGGCTCGGGATCGCAGGGCTCCGGGTCGCAGGGCTCCGGGTCATCGCACGGCTCGGGGTCGCACGGCTCGGGGTCGCACGGCTCGGGGTCATCGCAT